>WEIU01019865.1:1299900-1335227 GCA_013389925.1 Aegithalos caudatus | reverse complement strand
TTTTTTTTTTTTTTTTTTTAAATACAGACTATTTCACTGAAAATTTCGAGAACAAAAATCATTTCTACTTAGCAGTAGCATTAAAGCCCTTGAATTGGGCCACATTCTGCTGCCAATGCAGTTTCGAGCACACTTGGAAAATATTTTGAACAGCAGGGAGGAATAGCGATTACCACCTCATAGTCTCTCAAAGGTGTGAATATTGTGGGTTATTTTCCCTTTGACTGTTTATGGCCTATTTACAGTATAATCACACCAAATCAGGGTTATAACATGCCTTTCTTTTTTTTTCTTTTTAGTGAAAATAGAATCCAGCATAATATTTTTTTTTATTATTATTTACTGTAGCTCCCCCTAGAAGCTAAGGCATTTTTAGGCACTAAAATGGCCTCTTCTCCAAAGGAGAGACAAAGAGAAAGGTGGCTAGGAAAAATATCAGGCAAGTTATTTACACTTTCTATACACTTGCAATAGCTATGCTGTTGTAAACGTGGCCAAAAAATGGAATTATAAAGGGTACTTAATTGTGGACAGAGAGATATGCCACAGAAATATGGGATTATTTTACAGCGTGTAAGCATCATCAGACCAAGCTGTGGACACGTGTATAAGGTCAGTTCAGTGAAATGATATTCTTATCACCCTATACATACCAGGCAGTGGCACTGTGTAAGTGGATTAGAGGAAAACAGTCACAGAATCATAGAACATTTTGGGTTGGAAGCAACCATAAAGATCATCCAGCTCCAACCCCCCTGCCATGGGCAGATACGCCTTCCACTAGCCCAGGCTGCTCAGAGCCCCATCCAACCCATCAATCCTTTGAACACTTCCAGGGATGAGGCATCTGCAACTTCCCTGTGCAACCTGTGCCAGGGCCTCACCATCCTCACAGTAAAGAATTTCTTCCCAATATTTAATATAAATCTACCCCACTATTTAATATAAATCTAAGCTTTCTCAGTTTAAAATGGTTACCCCACTTCCTATCACTACATTTCCTGATAAAAAGTAACAACAACCCCTTTTGTTTGTTTAAGACCCTGGCCTTTCTGTGACTCAGGCTCCTGGTTTGGCCAACCCAGCTCATGCTAATGCCTGATGTGTGCTGGGAGCAGCAGCACTGGATTGCAGCAGAGCCAGGTAGGCAGGACAGGTGGCCAGGAAGGACTAAAGGGCCCCTTTATGCAGCCATGGTGAAAACAGTGATTTTAGCTGAAATAGAAGGACCAGCACCCATTGCCCCAGGAGCTTGACAACCCCTCAGAACTGCAGAACTGCATCCTTGGGAGGTGATCTGGGAGCCTGCACACTTCTGATGTGTGTCCAAGAGAAGCTGAGGGGGTGTGGGCATCTTTAGCATTGGCCATTAAGACAAGCTTAAATGGTATTACTCTCCAAGAGGTATTGCAGTGAAGGCTGGCAGATTCACCAGTATACATCCCAGAGGGTAAAAACCAAGGGAGATCCTCAGCTAGAGAAAATGTGAAAGAGCCAGCCTGACTCCATGTGAAAGACAAAAGGCGAAATTGAGAAACATGGTCAGTCACTACTAAGTGTAAAATATGATGAAAAATGTGTTTAGAGAAGGAGCTGTCTCTGAGATGCCAACTTTCCTTTTGTGGCAATGGACAAGTTTTCCTCATTTACTCCTCATAACCCTCTGGGATCTGTGTTTGGAGACGGGGTGACACCTATGGTTCAAAGGGATAGAGCATGCAAGTGCTGTGAGCCCAGGGATATATCCAAACCTACCAGCACTGGATATTTAGGAAACTAAGGTGGGTGCTACTCCCACTGCTGAGGATCCTAGTCCCAAGATGATGGTCCCAAGTTAATGATCCTTCCCTACCTTGCAACATTCCTCATTGACACAGGAATCTGGATATCCATGGTACTTAAGGACACTTACAAAGGGCAGCCTCTGCTTCACAAGCAGTCAAGTTTCTAGTGCAGGCCATAGTGGGAAACCCACCAACCACCCTCTGGTCAGGGCAAAGCTGATTCTAAGGGACAGAAAATCCACCTGACCTCACTTTTGGGTGCCCTTAATATACTGGGCATGGATGTATTGAAGGGTCAGTTGTGAGGAAAATGGGAAATAGGGGTATCACCCTTTCTGCCCCCGAGTTTATCTCCTACACATGCATCTCTGACTGCTAATCTGTAGCAAACAGCTGCTCCTTTACCCCACAGTAAGGCAGTTAATATTCCACAATACACATTACCTTCTGGTGCTATTTGTCCTGTTACTGAATTGATAAAGGAGCTGGAAGAACAGGGAATTATTGTCACGTCTCATTTCCCCTACAATTCTCCTTTATGGCCAGCAAAAAAATCTAATGGCAAGTGGCAACTAACAGGAGATTACAGAGCCTTGAACACTGCCACTGAGCTGCTCACTGCAGCTGTTCCCAGTATGAATGATACAGTCATTTTTCTTAATGAACAATCTCCTGTGCCCAGCCAACACCAGCAGGATGCTTTGAACTCCTTAGTGTGGTATCCAGGAGATGGGTGCAATTTCAACACCCATCACTTGGAAAACTCCAGATTCCTTTGCCACACTTTTGAGGGAAAGGAATATGGGAAACAGTGGATACTGTGGGAGTGAAATTAATCATTACTGAGGCTTGGATATGATCCAAAACCTAGCTCTTCTTTCTCTCTCCCTAGGAATTGTTGAACTCCCAGACAAATAAGTGAAAGCTGTCATTCAACTGCATACAACTGGAAAGTGTCCATCTAGAAAGTACATTTAAGCATTCCCTGGAACTTTGTTAATGCTTTTTGTGGTATAGTGCTATCATCTCAATAGTATTGACAATGTCTAAAAAGTCAAGAGCCCTCATGTGCTGCACAATTCTAATCCTCACCTTGGGGCATCTGGCATCGTGTCACATAAATGTTGGTGCCCTATGCAATGGCAAAACAGAAGCTGGGCTTTGCTGGACTCAGGATTATGAGCAGCCATCTCTGTACAATAGGGATAAGGACCTAATACCTGACTTTGGATTTCCAAATAGTTTTTGGGCAGTAGAAAAATAGCCTGATTTTCATCCACGTTCAGTGTCTAAGAGCCCCAAATTACACCAATACCTTTTCAGAAGTGAGTAGTGAACTTCAGCGGAAGAAAAAGCTCCCTTAGACTATAATGGAATTGTTTTCTNTATATATAAGGGGAAATATTGATGAACAGTAGTTTCAACCAAGAGTTGACTTTCCTAGTGTGCTCCAGGCTGAAATCTCTGAAAAGCAAAAATGCTCACTCGCAAGCTATCTCCACAGCCCAGATCAGCAGGCAGCAATTAGTTTCCCGAGCACTCACTCTTCTTTCCATCTTCCTGATGGATATTTCATCTGAGTTTATGCTCTCCTCCCTCGCCTTCTCTTCAGCCTCTCTGCCTCTCTTTCCAATAAGGCTATGATCTGTCACAGACTCTCAATGGACAAGACCTATACATCCCATCACTGTCATAAGCAGTTACATGAGACAGGCCGGGATGAAAAGCGGTTTGGAAGGGAGAGAAGCCGTCATGCTTCAGGGCATAGAGTTGAACTCTAACCAAGGAGGAGAGATGAAGGAGGGCTTTGGGCCAGAAGGGGAGAAAAATTTTACTCAGGGCAGGTTATTCCATAATTACCCACTTAAACTTTCTTTATACTTTCTGAGGTGAATCTGGTTCTGGCCAACATCAGAGACACAAGGGGTGGATCACTGGTCTGATCCAGGAGGGGAATGAGTTTCTCCATTCTTTCTGCCAGTGCGCTGAGTTTATAATGTTTTCTGAAACCACAATGAAATCCCTTTCCAAGCATGACCCTTGCTCTGCCAGTGATAGCCAAAACTCCTTCCCCTAGCCCTGTCCTTCACACTTCCACAAGCAATACAGAGAGAAGCCAGTACAAAGCCAGGTCAAGATGATAAGAACAAAGCCTTGAAGGCTGCTTTTAGATACCAGCTTTACTTCGACAGAGGAGGAAATTTTCAAAGAGGTGAACTCTTTCTGTCTCTCTCTCAGGCAGGAGTCTCCTGGGAGAAGAAGAAAACAGCTTTCATTTTAGCGAGTCATGATATTTATGGCCCTTTTATGGGTTTTGTTTGAAAATATAAAAGTAGATGGACTTAAATCTGTTTCAAAAGAAAGGAGATAGGAAGGGGAGAGACAGAGCATATGAAGGGCACGTGGGTCTGAATCATCTGCCCACGTTCAAAAGGAAATCAAACACCTTCTTTGTTTTAATATGGACCTCTTCTGCCAGTCATGAGGATAATATCTGACCTTGTCTGGCATAGACCCTTTTATCCCTAATGACATACAAATTTTTTATGTACACTACCACCAAGAACACTCACCTTGGGATGAAACATGACAACTATTAAATTATGCAACTGCAGCACCATGCAACTGTTCAGGTGCGATCGCTTCCAGGAAGCAGACTTTCAGATCACATCTCCTGCAGAACTGAACGCTTTATACTGTATTCCTGAGGGGCAACTGTCAGCTTCTGCTTGCTCACATACCAGTCTCATGTGGGCTTTTATCCATCCTATTTGTGGTGTCTGTTCAGCAACTGAGGTTGCACCCTTTTGAGGGCCTCCTGTTTTTCATAAGTGGAATCTCCTCTGACCCCTTGCCTCTAGGCAATACTTTTGATCCAATTCACAGACTGAGGAGCACATGCCTCGAAATTATTGAGGGAGGGAAGTTTAAGTTGAAGGACTGGGGTTTGCTTTTAGTTTTGAACGTAGTTAGGCCTGTGGTCATTTTTTGCGCTTTGGGAATGAACCTCCATAGGTTATGACAGCTACTGGGATATTTCTATGAGCAAAATGTACAAAGCTCCCCATTAATTGGCCGTCTCATAAAAGGTATTGCAGTTTCATAAAGCCCTCCTCTCAAGCAAGGAGGGAGAAATGTTCTGCCCAACTAATGGATGACTTCTGACTGGATCTGAGTTCAGCATGGAGTCATTGCGAAGATCAAATTGCTGGGATGGTCCATGAAGACAGAGCAGTCATAGTACGGTTATTGCCAGGTGGTGTTTACTGCATCTTTCTGTAATAATCAAATTGAGAGATCACAAATAAACAAATCTTTAAAATTAGGCAAGAGGTGTCCTGAAGCGTACAGCTGTAAAAAGCTGTAAAAAGTTCTTGCCACCATCGTTATTTTCCTGTATCACTCACAAATCTGACAACACTCTTAAGACATTAAGTTGCACGTTGATGCTGTTGGCAGTTGGGTGATGCTACAAAAATTACAGTTCCTTTAAATGTATCTGTCTCCTAATTAGTATCATCTAAGTCTTGTTTCAGTTTTATGCCCAGAGACATGCCCTCCTAACTGGAGTCATCCTTCCTGTCATGGTTACTTGTGCAGAGTCCTTGGTAAGTTTGAATCAGGTTTTAAGATTTATTGATCTGGCCTTGTCCATTCTGTGGTGTGTTCTTTGATTTAATTTAATGACCGTAAAGCATTCAGACATGAAGGCATGAAGGGTGCACTGGAAAAAAATAAGAGATTGATTGATTGATTGATTGATTGATTGATTATGTAGAGACATCGTTGTCTTCATAGTTAACAATGAAGCTAGTTTTCTATTACACACATTTCAGTCTTCCTGGGCACACATATCTTTACTCAAAGTAAACCAGTCTACCTGCAGATATGAATCGGATGTGGAAGCAGTTATGCTCTCCTGTAAGGATTAAAATTGTCTGTTTTAAAGATACATGCAAATAAAAATGAAATGCAATCCAGAGGGGAAGGTTCAAAGCACAAACAGGATGTCCCTTCTCTTGCTCTCTAAGACAGTTTTCACATCACCACACTTGGATAATCCTGGGAAGAACTGAATTCATATTGTTGCCTGCTTTTATAAGTCACAAATAATGTTTTCTCTTTATATCTGTGTGTGGTTTTGTGTGTGTGTGCACCCTGTGGCAGAGAACAGCAGTCACAGGAAAACACCAAGCTCAGAAGCTACTGAGTGGTTGTAACAAGAGGATAGATAGAAACAACATGAAATCAGCTCCTGAATATGTTGAAAAGTACCAAAGAACAAAAGGCAGCCTAAGCAAAAAAACCCCACCAAACAACCCAGAAAACAACAAAACCAGCCACAATGACAGGGTGTTCATTCAAGCAGATTATGCTGGTATTGGCAATACACAACCTAAATACATGCACTTTGAACCTTGCTCAATTTATTATATGAGGTACAGGGTGACAAATATTATTGGCATTTAAATTATTACTGCTGGGGAAATAAGTTAGAACCTTGCTGAAATGACTGGGGCAATTCACACACCATTTAGACCTACCCTCTCACCTCTCTAGAGCACAGTTTATTTGTTACACATACTTCCCATCCTGGAAGTTTTCTTCACAATTAGAACAGCCAGAGATTTGACCCACTTTCATTTTTCTACATGACAAGCAAAATTCCAGAGAATAGGTAGGTAGCTCTCAAAGAGATTTTGCTGGATTATGTGAGTATGCAGTGTCTGTTTCCAAGCCCTAGACTATATTAATCACATGCTTTCAGTACCTTTGTTGGATTGTCTATAAATTTAGGAAGGTCATGGATATTGTGTTTTCACATTATAGTGTCTATATTGAATGTATTCCAGCTACACCCTTTAAGGAAAGGCAGGCAATGCAACATAACCTCCCCAAATAAAACTTTTTGTCTCATAATTCACCTAGCTCTCCACCACAGCTAATGTGTAAGCATTTCTCAAGGAACTGTAAAGGAAGGAAATGGTGCTAAACTCCTTTTAAAATTATCCAGTCTAAGCTAGTGCTGCATGCAATAAATCACATTGTCCTGAAATTCCTAGATGGGGGAAATGGGCCATGGCCCCACAGCTATCAGTGTTATGATGCAAAATGCAGCTCTTACAGTAGAAATAACATATTTCTGGCACATTTCCGCTTCCTGCAAACTTGCTTGTGCCACATTGAATTCCCAATCCAGCACCAATGTCATTTTATCATCGGTGTCCCACTAATGTCTCTCACTCCTTCCATTTCTCCCTGTCTGCTTCAGTTTTGTCACAGACCTGTAACTTCTTTAAATCTCCTTCCCACAGAGGTTGCCTCCTAACCTTTTCCTACATTTTGATACATCTAAACAAATTAATATTTTGCATTAGTCTCTTTGGCTTACATTTGTATCTTCCTGTCTCTGACCACTGTAGGTCCCCTTCTTAATTTGCCTATTGTCTTCAGATCTCTTTCTGAACATTTATCCCCTAGCGCTCTGACTTTCATCACTTTCTTATTCCTTACTTCAAGCAGACCAACATCAAATGGGTTTCTTTCTCATCTATCCCTCCTTAACTTCTTTGCTTCCCACATTCTTTGAGTTTCTACCTTGTTCAAAGGACATTAGGAAACAGTAGTCAAAATGGGAGGATGGCTGTGGAAAATTGCAGAAGGACTTAATGTGACAGAGAACTAAGAGAACTGAGAACTAAGATGGCAGATGAAATTCAAGTCTAATAATTGTAAAACATTAGAAATAAGAAAACTTAACATACAAAAATTATGATCTCAGAGCTGACCATTGCCATCCAACAAGATTTGGTGTATATAATAAATAGTTCTATGAAAACATCACTCTGGTGCTCAGCAACAGCCAAAGAAACATGCATGCTGTTAGGAGTCAATAGGAAGGAACAGAAAAGAGAAAGAAAAGGTCAATATGCTGTAGGATAAATCCCTGCCACACCTGCACCCTGGATACTGCATGAGGATTTGGTCCCCCATCTCAAACATGACAAAGCAGAACTAGAAAGGGTTCAGAGGAGAATGGCCAGGATAATGAAGAGACATGGGGCAGCCCCTATATGAAGAATAAGTAACTCAGGTGGAAAACCAGAGAGCTAAGGATGGAACAGAATGACAGAAGGGGAGGTAAAATCTCATGGGACATGCAGGTACTAAACAGATACTACATTGGCATTGAAGGCTAGTGGGCAGAGGGTTCAGAACAGGCAGAAAGAAGATGGCTTAGCATTTTGTGTACAGTAACTTGTGGGACTTCTTTCTACAAGGCATCACAGAGGCTAGCGCATATGAGCCTCTAATGGTTATAACTCAGAAATTACTAGGCACTTCCATAAAAGGAAAATCTATTAAGGGCTATTAAATACAAAAATATCACACCTGGCTTAGGAAGCCTTTGAGTTGCAAATGATTAGAAGCTGGAAGATCATGCTGGGGAAATAAGACTTTTATCACTGTATATATCCTTCCCTAGGTATTCGCTGTTGTTCTCTATCAGAGACAGGATATTGAGCCAGATGGACCTTTGGTCTGACCCCATACAGCCTTTCTTATGTTCTTGTGTTTATATTCTTAACTGACCGTATGGATGCTCCTTGCACTTTCACCTTCCACTACACAATGCCAAAAAACCCTTCCTGCCTACAGCAGCAAACTGAGAGGGAGAAAAAAAAATCAGTCCCAGTGCATCTTTGCTGAAAAATTCTTCCTAGATAAATTTGGGTACTTATTTACTCTTTTAATCTACTGTCAGACTGGTGTCATTGCTGAAAAACCATTCACTCTGCAGCTCTGGTCACCTGAAACAATCTGTGCAGACCTCTCCCCTCTCAGCAATTCCTTATCTCCTTCTAAATTCTCATCTTAAAACCTGACTTTCTAGCCTGCCTTCAACCCCTCCATTTCTGTCTCTCCTGGTTATTGGTCTTATGACTGAATGCTTTAATATTTTCACCATGCAAGGTCTTTATGTCACTGTTTCATGTAATTTATACCTGTGAGCTGGAGCCTTTCCCATCTTGCTTTCAAGCACTGGCCATATACTGCATGGTGTCCAAAATGATCCCCACCCCCTTATTGCTTTGGGGGTTTGGCTTTATTAACAAGGATATAAGCAATAAGAAAATAAAGTTCAGCTATTTCTAAGGCTTTTCCCTCATGGCTGCTCAGCCAGCATCTTAGATGGCCTCTCCCCATCAAACCATTTTTATCTCCTTTTTACACAACTGAACTAATAAGCCACCCACCCCAATGAGTCAGCAGAACCCACTTAACCCTTTCTCACAAGGGTCAAAACTCGCTATCAGGACGGTCTGGCTCAGACTTGTTACAGAACCATACTCTGCCCCTCGGTCTTGAATAATTTATTTGTGCAGCAGACCTAGATTAGTGTTTAAATCAAAATGCTGCCCAAACAAAGGCTGTGCTGTACAGTGCAAAATGAAACCAATTACTGCATCATCTACTGCTCGTCTTTTACAGCGCGAGATGCCCCCTACAGTACTGCAGAGGACAGGCTTGTCTGCTGGGAACATCCAGGCACAGGAAGCAGGAGAGGGATTTTTCAGAGGGAATCAGCCTTTGATAAAAAAGTATATTCAGTGCCAGAAGGTATTGCACACTTCCACTTTGATCCATCGAAACTTAAGACCTTTTCTAGGATGAAATTAAAGCAAGCTCCAAATATGTCTATGTAGAGCTGTTTTCTGCGGAGCAACTTTAGCAGGGATGAAGGAAAGAGGAAAATGCCTATCCTAACAAACTGCAGAAATTCAGTATAAATTCTCCAAATGTGGCAGAAGGCCTGGAAATTCACTACTTTAAAAAGAACTGCTCACAGAAGTATACAGAAACAAGGGATGCATTGTATTATATATTATTTTATAGTAGAAGAGCATTATAAACCTTGGAGCATCTCTGCACGCCTGAAACATTAACATGACCATGTTCCTTATGTATTTCAGAAATGTAATCCGAGTTTACTAAAAAAAAAAAAAAAAAAAAATCCCAAAACAACCCACACAAGTAAGTTATTTCTCTTATTTTTTCTACCTTTGTTACTGGTTAATCACCTGATTGTGAGACTCCATTCACCTGACAATAAGTAGCTATTATTTACCCCAGTCCTGGCTGTCAGAAAGAATCATCTTTATCTTCAGAGAAGCAGGGATAATGTCTGATCAGTGAGTTATAGTTGAGAGAAATGATTCTAAGTTTAGGAAAATTGCCAGCTGCATTTTGTTATCAGTAACCATTATTTAGATAGCATTGCTGATGTGTGTAGCGCCATACAGACAGGGACAAAGAGCAGGCCCTTGCCCTGTGGAGCTTGCTGTCTGTATTACACAATTAAAATAGGGAGAGGTACTAGCATAATGGTAATGGTGAGCTCTAAGCATCACAGTGGGAGGCAGAAGAGATTACAAGAAAGAGACAAACTTCCCGTGAGAGAGCACTACTGCATCATCCCTCCATTGTCATTTTAGATTCAGCTCTGCCAGAGGGCTTTGTTGGTTCAAAATACAGTCTGTACAGAAGAAGGAACTGATAATTCCAGAGTCAAAGTCAGTAGAAACCAGCCTATGTGCTCACAAGAGAGAGGTGGAGGATGTTGACTGGTGAGGGTTGGGCACTGTGGTGTGGGAAGGCACACGAGTGATGCTGTGGCAAGCTGGTGGGTTGTGTCACACAAGCTCACAAGGCTCTGCGGGGCATGGGAAGACCCATGCAGTAACCTGGAGTACTCAGGTACCATGGAAGCTGGGCTTCTTCCTCTGTAACTCGGGATACTAAGAACACTTTAACTGTAACATGCCATTTGAACTACCACCTCCTCCTAAAAACAAACTTCCAGGTGCCACCTTCACAGACACATCACTTCTCCTTAGGTGCAAGATGCCTTACATCCATGGTCTAATTTAACAATTTTATTATGAGGTCAGTTTGTGTATTGCTCTTTTCTTTCAAGGCAATCATGTTGAAAATTAATCTGACTATAAACACAAAAGCACCGACTTAGCTGAGCTGCATACAGAAATCAAAGTCAAGTCAATTCTCAGAAACCGAGCCTACACTAACACTAATCCTAACTCTATCTCTTTAACTACATCAAAAATTATTTTTGGATGGCTACTAATGCTAATACATTTTCCATTTGTTGACCTGAAGTTATTAGCAGGAACCAACCATACTGGAGCAGAGATGATTCCATCTAATAGAAAACAATTAATACATTCATTACTGCACTGAACATCTAAACAGGAGGCATCTTCTTTTTTTTTAGTATTCCACTTTGTTTCTGCTACTTAGTAAAGTAAAACAGAACATGTATTCCCTTGAACTGTCTTATTTCTCTAGGCTGGCACAGAAAATGGAGCCTACCTGGTAATATCTTCTCAGTCATATAAAGTAAAACTGATTAAGAGAAAAACATTCTTTAAGTTCCTAGAAAAGGCTGTTGGCTTCTTCCATTTATGATCAAAAGGATCCTAGAAAAAACATGTCCAGTCTTTAAGGACGCTAAGAAATTGAAATAACCAAAATGGGATGTGATTGGTCTTTTGACTTGAGGAGTCACCGTTACCTGCTTTTGCTGCTGAAACATTGTCTGGCTCCTAATGGCTTCTAACATTGTGTTCCTACCTACATTGATCATTTAATACCAGCATCTTCTTTCTGACAAGCCACAAACACTTGCAGAACTTGACCTCTTCCCTTCATCGCTTTTGATTAAGAAGAGAACTATCTGCAGGAAATGCCCTACAAACCACAAAGGATTATCAAAAATATAATGATGAGTGAGTGATTCAGGGACTCTGTGGCTCTGCTTGTGTTCCTGCAGTCTGATCTTGGTCACTCTTCCCTTCTCCGCTGGAGCTTTGCTGTAGTTTCTTCTAGTCGGCTTCTCCAAGCAGCAATAATGGCATCATCATCCATCTCTTCTTCCTCTTCTTTACGTGTGCTTCGCCTGTACTGAGAGACCTGCCTAGATGCAAACCTTTCTTCACTTTGCTCCACTTTTGCCTCCTTCTTTCCATCCTCTTCAGACTTTGAAAAGCTCTGGGTGAACTTTCTCTTTGCTCCACATTCTGACACATCTGACCTGGCCTCCTCTTCACATGCCTCCACATGATGAGCTCTAACTCGGCTCTGTGGCTCAGGGGATTCAGAGTCAAA
Organism: Aegithalos caudatus; assembly: GCA_013389925.1. NCBI lineage: Eukaryota > Metazoa > Chordata > Aves > Passeriformes > Aegithalidae > Aegithalos > Aegithalos caudatus. The sequence continues at coordinate 1,323,255 of WEIU01019865.1, read as the reverse complement.
GGGTGGTTCAGGTGATCTGCTGAAAACACGCAGCTCTGGGCTGCTTCCTCTGGAACTTGTTTCACTGACCCTGGACCTTGTGAACTTGTACATCTTTTTGTCCTCTTTCGCGGAAGCAGAGGAAAATCTTGATGTGGCTCTCAGTGAATCTCCTGTTGATTCGTAGGAAGAACAGCTATCTAGCTCTTTTCTTTGGGATCTGCAGAATCTGTAACTGGATGTCTCAGAATCCATCTGTCTAACTTTGGATGATCTGCTATATTTCTCTCTGGCTTTCTCAGTCTGATCATATGACGGTGGTTCTCTTTCTGCTTTCAGGCCATTGAGCCACTTGGTAATATCAGTATCTGTCTCTGACTTTGGTGCACCTGAGGTTGCAGGTTGACTGGACAGATCGAAGACTGCATCAGTTCTGTCAAAATCTGCTTGCAAGGGACGCCTGTGGCTGTTTGTTGTACTGTCTCTGTCATCTTCTGTTTCATTTTCCTCTGCTTTGGTCACCTTTTTTTTAAATAAAGTGCTGCGCTTATTGTCTCTGATCACCTTTTCAATTTGATAGTCTGACATTTTTTCTCTCATTTCCATTTGCATCTCCTTCTCCTTCCTCCTGAGTTTCTTTAGGTCAACATCATCAGCAAAGAGGCTGTACAGCGGTTTGCTTGTCTGGGTCGTCTTCATGTTTGAAGTAGCCCCTTCTGTCCTTGCACTCACGGAGGTGTTGCAAGAAAGGACAGACTGAGACTCAGCCCTGCGCAGGTCCTGCTGGTGGAGCTGAGAGGCAGTGAGGGATGAGCCACTTTGAGCACTGAGAAGAGAAACCTTGTCATCATCTGCACGCCTGCCAAGGTCTCCTGACAGGGAGGCCATGGCGGACGATGGACGGGACAGCATCAGGATCTCATTTTGCTTTTGAGCAATGGTTTCACTGACCACGTTAGCAATCCAGTTCTGAATGCTTGCCATGGATATTGTGTCACCTGGGCCAACTGGGAGATTGGGAAGGGGTATATTTGGCATCTGCAGCTGCATTGCTCCTGTACAACTCCTGGCCTGTGACAAAGATGAATGATTTGTCTGCATGCTCAGGGCAGAAGCTGCATCGTCGGCGCCGCTTGCAGAAGGCGCTGAAGGCCAGAAAGCTGACAGGGGAATACTCCCGCTCATTGTACTCTCTGTCTCCCAGCTGCACATGGACTGGCTTTCTTCTAAAATTTTCTTTGAACGTTCAAGGAGCTCTACACGTCTCTGCTTCTTTTTAGCTGAAGCAGAATCCTCAGTTTTGGCAAACTCCACGAATTCCTCCTTGCTGCTTTCACTGCCCACCTTCTTCTGCCGCTTCATTTTCCAAGCCTGGTAAGCAGTCAGATCAATATCTGACAAACTCTTCCCTTCTGTTTCCTCCTGACCTGCCTGGCTGCCATCTTCTGCTGGAGATGGTGCTGATGATGGCTCTAAATCCTTCTTGTGAAAGCCAAACTGGATCCTCTTGACCTTCCATCTTTCTAGAGGAGTCAACTTGTCCTTGTTCTTTTGGCAAAAATTGTAGAAGGAGCTACAGGAGGAGTCTGAAAACACACTCTCCTCATCCACATCCCTCTCCTTTCTCCCTGTTTCTGGGGATTGTCTCTCCCCACAAGTTTTATTCCTAGAATGATACCTCTGAGCAGCTTCTTTCTCAATCTCCAGAAGCCTCTGATTCCACATGTCCCAAGTGCTCTCGGAAGACATAGAGTCTGTGCGGCTCCTCCTCATCCTGCTAAAGCTACTGGCTTCCAGCTGCTTTTTTAGGGTTCGGATCTCAAAACTACTCACACTCTCAACATCACTGAATTCACCTGATGGGTAAGGTCTTCCTCCCATGCTGCATTCACCATCTTCCTCCCTGGCTGTACCTGCCATCTGGTATTTCTCATTTCTGCGCTGCCAGTCATGGATCCTTCGTTCCACATCCTCATCAGATTGTTCCTCTTCCTGATCTAGAGTCTTTGGAGATGTTTTTCTTTCATGGTGAACTCCTGCTTCCTTTGTAGATAGGCCTTGTTTCCTCCTCCATTCCTCATACAATTGTTCCTCTTCCTCCTCAGTGATCAGGGTGGAGTGTTTGGAAACCCAGCTAGTTTTTTCCACTGACGAAGAACTCATAAAACTTCCCAGAATGCTGCTGGTGTCCTCTTCTTCTACCGTGATGGAGTGAGCTTTGGCTCCCTTGATGCTCCCTGAGTCCTCAGCTCCAGACATCTGCGAAGAAGTCCCCGCGTAGGCAAGGGGACTTTGGCTCGGAGTCACATCCTCATCTCTGGAACGCTCCAGCTCTCGCTCCTCCAGCAGCTGCTCATTGAGCTCCCGGAGCTGCTTCAGGAAGCCGTCGTTGGGGTAGATGGCTCGTTTCTTCCTCAGGGTCATCAGAGCCTCCAGAACCGTCATGTGGTGGTAGATCATCAGGTAGGCAGCCACCAGCACAGCTGAGCGGCTGATCCCCATCTCACTGCTGACAAGGATTCTGCCTACAGACAGTGAATATGAAAGGAATCAGCTCTTTCCAATAACAGACAGGATGCTCTTTCCAATGACAGGTATGGAGCACAAAAGCGTTCTCTGAATAGTGTTAAAAACTACACAGATTATATGTCTCAGTGACTGAAACCAATACTAAATATTTGCTAGCTTTACCTTAATAAAAACCTGGATACATACGAATAAAAAGCACATTAGTTTCAATAAGTGTGGGTAGGCACATTTCCAAACAATCTAAATAGTATTTGTATTTTCATCTACACACTTCACTTACTCAAACAGTCAAAAAACTTACAATAGGTGTTAAAAAGGCAAGTGAGACATTCTTGACTGGCTGGCTGACATAGCATCAGACATTTAAGCTTTCCATGCTTTTTTCTCAATATGTAAAAAGTGAGATATTAGCATTAGCCTCCAGGAAGGTATTGGGAGGATAAGGAAGTAACTTATTTTTTCTATAAGGGACGTTACAGGACTTAAATAACAATTTTATATTAATTTAATTGTATTTTTTGCCAAAATCTAGATCAGTTTTGCAAGGTACCCTCAAATAATTACATTGAAGACTGTCTGGAGGCCAAAGTCCTATTATATCTTACAAGAGCAGAACCCAGCAACTGTCAGAAAGGAGCTGATTTTGACTCTGACAAACTGATCCAGCTGCCTCAAACTACTGGGATCTTGCACCAGTAACTGTATGAGCAAGAATCATACTTGAGGATCTGCTTTATTTTATAGCATTTACTCCCTCTTGCAGAAAACCAAGCTTTGGTACAAATTGGGGTTTAAGTTATTGTATGACAAATTACAGCTAAAGAAAAGCTTGTAAATATGAAGAGAGTGTAAATGAGGCTTTGCTAGCTTGCAAACAACTGAAATTACTGCTTCTAAATGTGTGATAAACTCCAGTTTAATCAATCTGTTTGCACTGAAACTTAATGAAGCCAATTTAAGCACCATCTTTCTGACTGCTGCTGTTACCACAAGAGGTTTACCTAATGAACCTCTTCCTACGATCCTGAGATCTCTTTTATGCCTTTCTTAGCTTTAAAAGTCTTGGTTGCCTTCCAAGTGTTTTACCAGCCAGCAAAGCCAATCTAACAGCTCACCAAGAGGGGGAGATCTCCTTCCTTTCATTTTTCCCAAGGCTCCTGTGCCTTGGTGCATCCTCTTCATGTTGTTGAGCTATTAAAACTGGCTCATTGTTTCTTGTATATGAACAAAACTTTCCCCTTTTCTTACTGTCACTACTTCTAGGAGGTAATCTGTTGCCTCTCTACAGAAATTAGATTAATTGACAATTTATATGAAGAATATCAGTGATATCCCAGATTCTGGTGCTTCTTTCAATACTGAACTGCAAAAAAGATGTTTCTAAGTGTCCACTGAATTTGCAACAAAATGACCACTGTGCACTGGAGGTCCACAGAATTATAGTTGCCATGGAACTGAAGTCCAGCAAATCTGACAGCAGCCTGGGTGTAGACACCCAGAGGTCCAACTCAGACACTTGGAATGTTCTAGTAAATCAGCCTGGTTTTTTGCATCATGACGAAACTGAAATGTGCAGGGTACAGGAATAGATCTATCTCTATATATGTAGTATTACAGAGTATCAATGTTTTTAAAAAATGTATTAGAGCAGGGATTCTACTCTTTGCTATAGCCAGGTTCTTTCAAAGCACCTGCAGCAGCTAACCTGCAGCCACTTTGAACCTGAAACCATGGGGCTGCTCAGCTGCCTCCCCTTACCAGTTTGCTCCCTCCTGTTTTGAACTGAGATAGGGCAGAAACACGCAGGAGGTGTTCACTGCAGCTGCATGCAAGGAGCAATGGCTCTGCCTTCTGCCCCATCACAAATGTGGCATATCAGCTGCTTATCAGAGTAAGGTTTCTCCCTGTTGATTCCCAAGCAACCTGGAACCACTTGAGTCTTCTCCTCTTACCTCTGTAAGTCAGCAGGGCTTCGTCAAGGAACTCTGCAGCTGGGCGGAAGTGTTTGGAGATATCCATATCTGGAAAATCATCCACTTCAATGCCCATGTACTGGATATTGAGACCATTGTAGAAACTTGGTCCTGTGTAGACACCTGTGCCATGAGCTGCATTCAGGACATGGGTGATCCCCAGCCTCTTCAAACGGCTTTTGTTCACTGCAACACTCCTGCAGAAAAGGAAAAAACATATTAGATACCAGTGCTCCTATTTCAGTTGGGAAAAAAGCTGCATGCTACAAGGTTTACATAACTCCCAGTCCATGTTACTCATGTAGCATGAGGCACCACTCAGACCTTAATGTCCTTTGAGACTTCTACAGGTATTTCTTTCCAATACTCACTGGCAAAATAAAACAAGAAGCCTGCATTCACCTGTAGAGCCATATGCTCTGTTTCCACTCCAGCTTGATTTGAAACTCATACTGCCATCCTCGGCTCAGGCCATGTACTTATTTATCAATTTTTATCACTCCATAATTGATGCTTTATGCTATATCCCCTTCTAATTCTGTCTGGTCTCTTACACAGGTATCGTAGCTGAACCATGGTACAGGAGACCTAATCATGTTTACTCGATATTTGCTTTGGCACTGTCTTTTAAATTCTCTTTTATATAACAAAGACTTTAGCTCCAATTTTAGGGCCAAATTCCAATCAGAACAGTGGAATTTGGGCTTATTTGTTTTTTCCTCTCTTAAACTGTTGAAGCATCTAAACAGCATAGGAAACTGCTGATCCTATTCCAGAAGTATTTACTTTCCAGTGCATAGAGATTTCTGTGAGCACAGTCTGAAAAACACTTTAGGGCTCTCTAGGGATGAAAGGTATTAGATGCACGTAATACATGTTATGCCTCCAATGGTTCCATTTGACCCTTTACTGGGAATCTCGTGCAACTTGATGACAAAAGCTGACACTCACTTTTCTGCTATGAAGACATTAGGCCAGACTTCATCCACGGCGTCTCTGGGGGTCTCCAGCCTGTCCTTCACAAGTGCCCTCTGCAAGTCCATCACACACGGTGTGTTAAACAAGCTGGTGTCATCAATCTTTTCCTTAACTCGGTTGTACAGGTCCTCCACCATCAGCTGCTGCGCAGACTCCAACATCCCGGGACACACCGAGTCTACCCTGACATCCTTTGTCTTCAGCTCTGGAATAAACTGACATTGTAAGTGAAAGCACATAAAAACAATGCAGATGTATGAGCTATCATTACTCATGCCTGGGACAAGCCTTGTGGCTTTTTTTCCCTCAGAAACATCACCCTGTTCTGCCTGCAGTATGGGCAGGTTCAGGCTCACCTAGGAACTGCCTCAGGGTGATTAGCAAGGAGAAGGGCACACTGCACTGTCCTCTCAGTTCCACACTGGCCAAAGGCCTGGGAGTTAAGGGCACCCTTGTTCCAGGCCCAGCAGGATGCAGCTGCTGCCTGTGCCTTCCTGAAGAGGGGACGTGAAGAGGGAACTGCTGAGCTCTTCTCCCTGGTATCCAGTGATCAGACATGTGGGAATGGTTCAAAGCTGAGCTGGGGAGATTCAGACTGGACATTGAGAAGCCCTTTTTCTCTGAGAGCATAGTCAAACACTGGAACAGGCTTCCTAGGGAGGTGGTTAATGCCCCATCCTTGACTGTTTAAGAAGCATTGGACAGTGCCTTAATAATATGATTTAACTTTTGGTCAGCCCTGATAGTCGGACTTAGATGATCACATATGTCCTTTAAACTGAAATACTCCATTTTGTTCTGTTCTGTTCCATTCTACTCTAGTTTAGTTCGTTGCAGCAAGCAACCAGCACTCAAACTTTTACCCCTGCAGTACACAATTCTGCCACAGATTCATTGCACCAACTTCAAAGGAAGTCACCAAATCTTTTGGTAAGTTGTTATTTCTTTCTCTACCTCAGACGGAGTCTTCTCATAAAGGCTTTTTTATTGGAACTTCAGGTCTCTGTAATTTACATAGTTCTCTTACCTTCACTGATGATTTGCTTGGCAGCCACAGCAGATGACAGATGGATTGGCTCCATGAAGATGCTCTCTGTATCAGTGTCTGATATCACTGAATACCTGCCAACCAACCACACTGTCTGTTAGGCAAATGCCCTCCTCAGGACTTTAGCCCTCTTCACCCATTCCACAGGGGGAACAGCAGGGAAGTGGAGCAGGGAGGATTCTTTGATTGTAGAAGAGAAGTTCCAACTCTTCTCCCACATCTCATTCCCACCCTGATCTCCAGCTTGGCACTACAGGCTTCAAAGATGCCTGGCATCCAGTGTTTGCAGGATGTAGAGACAGCTCCCATGGGGAGAAGCTGCACTGGGCTTAGGAGTGCAATCAAATTGCCTGGTGGAGGAGTTCATGTGTAGAGAAGATCAGTGTCTGGTTTGAGACTGGGAGGGGAATGGATCACAAGAAACAGTCTCACAAGTAACTCTCACTTAGACAGACAGACATAAACATGGTCCTAACTAGAATTTATTGAATAATTCAAAACAGACCGTGCTAGAAAAGCGTTGGGTTTTCTTTCTGCCAGTTAATTGCCTGCAAGCATCCTTCATGTTACCACAAGCTGCAGTGCAAGCATTGAGATTGAAGCCTGTGAATCTCTCCCTCAGTACATTGTACCTTGGGCACTTCAGAGCATGAACCTGTGGTCAGTCTCTCCACTCACTCAGTGTTCTGTAACTGTGGGTCAGAAACCACTATGACACCACAAACACCTTTAAAGTGAGTTATTTGACATAGTGTAATAAGTTTTTGTTAACCAAAAAAGGGCACAACCTTAAAAACAAGTATATTTCCCCCTGGGTCCACCTATACAGTCCAAGAAAATCCAGTCTCTCAGACAATCTTAACAAAATATTTGACAGAGCTTCTCCCTGATCTACACCCTCTACACTTCCTTCCAAATAGATGGTACAAATCACTAGGACAAGTTTGCTGCCATCACAGCTCTCTGGCAATGCAGAGCTTGCAGACTTGCAATACACTTTGTTTTTGTTTAATTAAAGCAGGAGAGGGAGGGTGATTAATATGCAGTCAGGGTGCAGCAGCGTCTGGAGAGCAGAGCTGCTTTCAGGCTCCAGGATCAAAACAGAGGGCACAGCCATCGGAAACCACTTAACAGGCTCATCCAGGTCATTTAGTTGTGTTCCAGCACTTGTCAACCGTGACTGAAAGTAATCCTTTCCTAGTTCTTCAAAGGAGTTTACGAGATGAGCAAGGGGAGTCTCAGTCTCATTTACAGGAGCTGACACAAATTTGCAGCTATGCTCTGCCTTCGATTCCTTTTGCTGTAAAGGTTGCCTCCAAGCTCAATAAAAAGGTAACAGTTGGTAATAATCTGCCACCACAGCCTCAGCACATTTTACCTGTAGCTGCCCTGAGCACCTCTGAAATGCAGAACTGCCCAAGCCTGGGTCTTTCAAGGACCACCTTCTGGCTGGGAAGGATCTTGCCATTTTTATCACTGTGTTTTGCCATTAACAGCAAGAAAAAAGGAAGAAAAAAGAGAAAAGGGAAAAGGGAAAAGGGAAGCAAAGGGAAGGGAATAAATTGAAGAGATGTTTCTGTTCATTCTGAGTGACTGATAAGCAGTAGGAGAGAGCCCAATGCATAATTTTTCAATACATAATTCTACTTTATGTGAGTTCAATGACCTTCCTAAACAATTTTGAAATACCTGTGGTTAAATGAAATAAGTACTCAATCATAATTTTTCTACAGTGTCCCACAGTTAGCAGGAAACATTTCATAACCTCCTACTTGTTGAGGGACACTGGGGAAGGTTTTTTCAAAGTCTATCCCTACTCCTTGCTTTCAGCTAAAGCATCTCAAAGGGTACAGAAAGCCCTGCAGAGCATTCTGCTTTAGAAAAAGAGAACAAAGGGGTGTACTTTTCCTTGTATTAGGAGAAAACACATCTAATCATCCTTGTTTTGCTTGAGGTAACTCAATTTCTGCTTGTGCTGTGACAGCCTTCTGTTCAGTGCCTGAAGCCTGTAGCTAAAGTTGGTGCTGAATCAAACCCAAATCCCAAGAACCTTGGTCTTTCTGGGGCTGGCAAAGCCAAAAATCAACATTCAATAAATCCACAAGTCCTTATAATGGACACGAAGAGGAAGCTGAATTTGCAAAGAGTTGAAATTGGATCAGAAGCTTCTGCGTAGGGGTATGAGGGGGTGAGACAGGGCAGAGGGACACCACCAGCCCATAGCAATCCTTCCTGCAGTTTATCCCTGCTGGGAGCTCTCCCAGCAGGGTGGATCAATCGGTGCAGGAGTCCTGTCTCTGCAGGCTCTGTCTGAGCTGGCACACTGACCCCAGCTCAGGGAGAGCAGGGAATCCCTGGGCTCAGCCCAGCCCAAGTGCCAGTGTGGAGCAGGAGAAGGAAGGGAAAGCAGGGAAGGGCTGGTCAGGCCGTGGCAGTGCCTGCGGACTCACCGGCTGGGCGAGGGGCTGCGCAGGTAATGGGCCTGCACGGCCTTCACGTCCGGGCCCTGCTCCTCCTCCTCCTCGGGCACCGCCAGCTCGCTGTCCGAATCTCTGCCGCTGGCCATGGCGGCTGCTGGGAGAGGGCAGAGGGAGAGCATTACACAGGGCTGTGCAGGAGGCCATTCCCTGCCAATGGGGCTTAAGGAGCAGCGGGGTATAGCAGAAGGGTCTCCCACACTTTGCTCCTGTGAGGAGCCCTTTCCACATGGACTGCACTGGCTGCTCTACCAGGGCACCTGCCATTCCCAGGGACTCATGCAGCTCCCTGGCTGCTGCCCAGCCAATGTTCTTTTCCCTGTGAGTAAGGGTGCTGGAAGGCCAGGAAGGAAGGGGTGGCAGGGCAGAAACTCTATACTCCCCTGACCGCGTGTGGTGGCTGGAAGGAGCCGTACACAGCCCGAGCCGGGCTGGAAGGAGGGTCAGGGGCAAGAAACATGAGACCTCATGTCCCCAAAATTAAATGCTCCTAAAGCTTAAGGCCAAAGGAGCTTGAAAACTTGGGACTTTGTCCTTGTAATCCTTTGTGCAGACGCTGCTGTTCTCACCCTGGGTCAGCGAGGAACGTGGAAACACAGCAGCCAACACTTGCCCTGGCCCAGGCAGAGGGACTCTTCCCTCAGTGCCACAAGAGCCAGCAGCGGCTCCCAAGGGCCCGGCAGCTGGGCTCAGGCCGGGGGATCACGGCCGCGTGGTCACTGACAGGGCAGTGAGCAGGGAGAAGGGGGAGCAAGGAAAGGGAACTTACCCCTGTGCCTGATGGCTCCACTGGGGGTCCCTGCTGGAGGCACGGCAAAGGAGTCCACTGAAGAGAGCAAGGAATGGTACTGGGGGGGCAAAGCAACCAGTTGCCCTCCTCTCACTCCCTCTACAGCTTCTTCATCGAGGGGCAGGACAACTGTTGGCACCAAACCTTTATCAGCTTTCTAAATATAGCTGTCCTGACACTGGCTGCTGGATTGCACGGGGAAGGAATTCAGTGCCTCACAGACAGCAGCTGGTCAAGCACTTAACTCCTTCCCTGCTGTGGGCTGGATCCTCATTTCTCAGTTGCAGGAAAGAGTCCAGAGGCAGTGAGGCTGGACCTCTGCCTGCAGAGAGCCTCCAGGCAAGGGGGATCCCACCAGACACAAACTGCAATGCAGGTATGGCCTCTGATATCCTCAGGAAACGCAGTGCAGAATGAACCACTCCAACCTAATGGAAAGTAAGCTACCTGTCAACTACCTGGACTTCTGCATTGATTTTGGCATGGTCCTACATAACATTCTTACCTCTAATTTGGAGAGAGGTAGATTTGATTGATGGACTGTTTGATGGATAAAGAAATGGCTGGATGGGATCCAATTACAGTCAATGGCTCAGAATCCAAATGGGGATCACCAACAAGTGGTGTCCCTCAGGATCCTGTACTGGGACTGCTCAGTATCTTTAATAATGACACAGACAGTGAGACTGAGTCATACCCAGCAATTTTGCAGAGGACACCAGGCTGAGTAGTGCCCTGGATAATAAAAAGAAGAAATTATTTATGAGGATGGTGAGGCACTGGAACAGATAGCCCAGAGAAGTTGGGGATGTCCCAGCACTCAAGTGTCCAAGCCCAGCATGGGTGGTGTTTTGAGAAACCTGGGCTGGTGAAAAATAATCCTGCTTGTGGCAGGGAGGTTCAGCTGGATGATCTTTAAAGGTACTTCAGACCCAAATGATTCTGTGGTTGTATGGTTGTAAGATCAGCTGTTTTTTTTTCTTGGAAGTGCCAGGACTAAGCCACAGTGTGTCTTTTCCGTTGTCTTTTCAAAAAGGAAGCCTCTAGTTCCCATCTCTTGACCCCCCAGGAAAGCTCATGGGCCAGTCTGGCCCAGGACAGAACCAGATGAAAGTCTGAATGCTGTTTATCTGTACTGGGGGCTCCAGTTGTGAGTCATGCAAAAACACCCCACTGCTGATTGCCTTTGCAAACAAACAAGCAAACTAGAAAGGAAGTGGAAAAGGAAACTCACCTCATCCTACAGATACCTTTGGTGCTGTATCATGCTGGGCGGGGCCTGCACACCCCCTTCCTTCTTGCTTGAGTCCTGCATCCCCACATGGGGATGTGTCTGTAGGAATGCCACATCATGGCAAGGAAGGGCTGTGACACAGCCACTCAAGTCTTGGTGTGCTCAGACCTGTGTTAATGCAGTACAGGGGTGAGCGAGCAGGGAAAAGAGAAGGTGGTACAATTGAATCTTGGGCGTCACAGCAAGGGCAGGAAGGGATGGCTCATTATGGGCTTGAGGAGATCCTAACAGTTTCATGCACCAAAGAATTGTGTTGATCCTGCAGATGCCTCCTCTGGGCAATGCAATTTCTAGCTGCTTCTGCAATATAGTGACCGTGTGTTCTTGTTAATTACCACTAATTGTGGCAAGATGTGATTTAAAGATGTTTGTTTATAGACTGCCCTATACTGGAGAACAGAGCTTTCAAAGGACCTAAATGTAGGAGCACATATACCACTGGCATCCAATAAAACCAGTTGATTTTAAGTCACTGAGCTGCTTCTGAAGATAGCATTTGTGAATCTTCAGGATACAAGTGCAGCCAAGGATGGTGAAGGCCCTGCCATGCCCACTGCAACCCTTCAGATGTAGAGATGGTGAGAGGACCCTGTAGGTTAAAGACTTATAGAGAACACTCAGAGCAGGCAGCCTAGCAGCTCCTCCTCACTGCTGGCCACACATTGTTGGGTTTTGGGGTCAAGGTGACCATACAGAGCAGGGGCAAGGATGACAGAAATCTTTGCACGTGCAAACACAGCAAAAGAGCTGTAAGTGGTTGGGCATCTGTCACTGGTGGTTAATGTGTTCATTCATAGATGAACCTGAACTGAACAAGTGCTGTCCACTCAGGAGGGAAAGGTGGGATCTTGATGTTCTGCCTTCCCTTTACTGGCAGGAATTCCAAAGATTTTTAGTGTTAGCACTCTGCTACCTATGCATATTCCTCATTGGCTGTCACAGGCAGGCCTTATCAGAGCATGTATTTTTGGCAACACAATGAAGTCACCCTGGTTTTGTACTAAAGCTTTTCATGTCAACGGCAGTTTTATTTAAATAACATAATAATATCCCCTAAAAATCCTATATTCAGCAAAAAGATTCCCCAGAGCTGCAGCCATCAGCAAAAAATAGTACTTCAAGGGTTTGGATTGCCCACAGGTGAGGGACAAAGAAGCAGATATGCAAAGCTTTGGCAGTGTTGCTGGTACCTACGGCAGCTCTTTTAGGTGTGGTGCCAATGCTTGTGAGGTTTGGCAGCTCATTCTACATAGGGAAAGAAAATCAACCCAGAAACATAAAATCTCTTAAAATTGCCCAGATTAAAGCAGTCTGTTCCTGAGACCCCCAACAAGAGCTGTCAGGGAGAAGTGACAGGATGAAAGTGCCTAAATACCTTTTTCAATCTAGGCTTAAGTAACTAACAAAAGCTATAAATGTAGAGCATCTAAAACAAGCATCTTAATATCAGATTTATGTAAGTATCAGGTGCTGAAGCATACACTCTCCATGATACCTAGGAAACCTGTCTTAGCCAAGTCCCCAAAACAACAGAATATAATCCATCTCAGTGCCAACTTATTCACTTGTGATGTATCAGAGTGGCTGATAGAGGCAGGGTAAAAATCTCCCCACCAGTGAATCACTTCCACACCAACATGAGATGAGGCAGTGTCTGTGACTACTCACTCCACCATATATCCCTGTCTGCCTGGCTGCACAAAAAGGTGAGACCCATTATGTTGTGAAATGACACATTCTTGGAATGAAAACAAGTATTAATGCCTAAGAGGTACCATTTAGATTTCTCTCTCATCCCAACTGATTGGGATTACTGATTTTCATGAGACTGAAAGAACTTCCCATCTTTAAGATTGCCATCCATCAAATTCAACTGAAATCAGTCAAGTGGGTTTTGAAGTTACTGGGAGGAAGAGAGGAAAGAGACGTTGTGTAGATGATCCTGTGAAAAGGATAACAGCAAGCTGACCAAGTTGGTTACAATCTCTGCACTTTACTATCTTCCTTTGGTTATGTGAAGCTGTTATGTGAAGAACTGAGAATTAACACCAGAAGTGTGGGCAGATGGTGTACAGTGATAGCATTTCTGTCACTACCTCTGTTCACCACACTCAAAATATTAAATGGGAGCAAAATCAAAAGTGGAAGCTGGAGTAAAGATCCTGCATGTCTCTTTCTGGAGGGATCAAGGGATGTGGGATCAAGTCACAAAGATCTTTAAGGGAAGTAAACATTTAAGAAATTCATCCATGTGAAGAACCACATCCTTGTGGGCTCCAAAGGAAAAAAATGAGACTACTGACCTTGCTCCAGCTTTCTTCCCATTTTAAGTAATTTACAGTTAACGTTTTGAGGTTAGTTAACAAGCTGTTTTTGGAAAATGTCTCCCCTTCTCTTTGCAGGGTCCTTGCCATCTCCTGGAGCCTGTCAAAGATGAGACACAACAGGATGAATTTTTCTACTGGCTGTCCCCATTTGGAAGATTCCTGAAGAATAAAGTTTCTGTACTTTTCTATGCTTCATTTTGCTTTGAGCTAACAGTCTGAAGAGAACTGAGGTTATGCATCAAGCATGGAAGTATTGATAGATGGTCTTTTCTATCAGAGGGATTGGTTTTCCAGTCACTCCTAAGCTTCATTGTCTTGGAGGTATTTTGAACAACCACCACAAGAGACCAAAAGGCAAATCTTCAGCGTGGCTTTTGGCAAATTTACACACAAGTCTGATGGCGCAGTAGAGATGGACACGACACTCTAAGGTTCAAGCAGCAATGGTGATCCTTGTTCACAGCTCACATTTATATGGTTTTCAAAAACTGCCCGTTCAATCCCAACTGGGTTGTTGCCAGTTGGTGATCCCAAGTGATTTGTTCCACCCAGTGCACTGGCCAATGCCTTTATGCTTGCCAAAGACTGGCCAGCATCTGTTCCTTCAGTGAAGTCCTGCTTTTCAGTGCTCTATTCCTTAAAGATGTTTACTTCCTTTTCTCACAGGTACAGGCTGATGGAGTCAAGGTCAGGGTTACCTGTGTCTGTGAGGCCTTCAGGCCAGCTGTCAGCCACCACATCTGAGGTCAGCACAGGAGCACAATACAGATCTGCTTTCCTGCACTAAACACAGGTATCCCATGTAGACAAATACTTTTGTGGACACCTCCTTCAAAATCCACAACAAAGTTCATCATTAATATACTGAATTGTATGATTAATTTAACCTCAAAATGATATCTAAGAACATGAGGTCCCCATCTAAGATGCCTGAAATGATCACTCACACCCTAAAAGTGACTTTGTCCCTCAAACGTCTCGAAATAGAGCATATCCCACATGGAAACATCCCTTGCTGCCTACTGGCCGTGTTTAGAAGACAGTGTCTCCTCAGTTAAACGTAATGTCAGATGTTTGCCTCAGCTGCCATCAGTCCCCCTTTTACTCTTCAGTCAATTTTAGCAGCAGTTATTTGTGACTTCCAAGCGCCCATCCAGAGCATGTGAGCCATGCTGGATGTGCAGTGCCCGTGCCTCGACAGACCCATCACCAGAGTGCTGCAAGCCATGGGCTGGGTGATCCAAACTGCCTTTTGCAGCAGAGAGGGAGAAGTACCTTTGGTACCTGTGGCTGTTGTGCAAGCCACACACTGGGCAGTGAACAGTGGGCATAAGAGAGTGAGAACCTGGCTGAGATGCATCTCACTAATATTTAAATAACCCATTAGTCATCCAACTCCCATATTTGTATGAGTATTTAAAGTATATGGAGTAGGGCTCCTCAGGTCCTTAAAGCCTGGATGTGGGCTGCTGCCTGCATTGTGAAACACTTTAATACCTTTTAAACTCTGTTCCTTAATAAGTATTTGAGAAAAATGAGGTTTATCCTCCCCTAGTTGCCTGTCTTCAGCTGCACAGCACACTCCACTCCCAGTCCCACCGCACCCTTCCCTTGCCTCATGTACCTGCGTGTTGGGAGAAGCGGGGAAAGGCCATTTAATTGTGGGACAAAGTTCACAACTGGGGAAGGAGTTCACAGGTTTACAGAGAGCAGCAAGTGATGTCAAAGCCTTCTGGTGATGTGGTTTGTCATTTTGGCTGGGAGGGGAGGGGCAGGCTGGGGCAGAAGCACTTTAAAAGAGACTGAGGAAGTGAACCTGTTATGCCACTGCAAAGCAGCCCTTCAGGGAAAGCCAATTACCTACCCAGCCTCCTGGAGATTACAAGGAAGTGCATCTTGAGGTGAAACAAAGGAGAGATGAGGGGGACGGCAATGAAAGGACTTGGGCTGTTCATTTTCAGTGCAAGTGAGTACTAATTTGGTTATGTCCTCAAGCGTTGGGTGGAAGGAAGCAGCACTACAAAGTACAAGGACTCCAGTGCACTTTGTACACATCTTTTTTGTTTAGTGAAGGTTCCTTTGTGTTTATGGCCAGACAAGTGTGTACCTATCTCCGTGCTGAATGTCCAGGATACACAGGCATTTCCCAAAACTGTTAGGAGTGGGGAAAAAAATGCTTCTTCATGAAGGTGAAAAGTATTTTTCATAGTTTTATTGGTTTCTGTTAATACAGTATTTATCTCTGAAGAAGGAACTTCCTCCTCTGTCTCATTCTTTTTCTCCTCTCTCATCTTCTTATATCAGTGTTCCTATGCCTTATATCAGGCCTCAGACCAAGCTAGACACATGGGAATTCCTTGGGGTTTTTTAACTAAAAGTTCTGAAAACCTCACTTCAACAATAAGACTCACAAATAGGAAATTCACAGAGTTTAAAGTAATCAGAAACAGTGGATGGGCTCCACATGCAACAAATGTGACTTGGGTCATGGTTTGATGCTCATTATGTAACTTGTGCAGTGCCATTGGTATTCACTCTCCTTTTTCATTATTCTCACCTTTTATGCTATGCAAATTAAGCATGGGGAACTTTTCAGAGAGAAATAAGTATGTAAAATGAAGCTCTTCTTTTGTAGCTTGATCAGAATCTTAATTTATTTCAGCAAACAAATTATTCCTGTAATTGTATTAATTACCCTTCAGTCTGTTAACAATTACTCAGTAAGGAATGTGAAAATAGAAGTGTCACTTTGATAGTCTTCTTCCTTTGTACAAGTACAAATCTCTAAGTTAAGCAGAGGCGATAAAACCTTTCCTAATTTCTTAAAATGATACAAACATATAAAGTGGTAACACACAAAAAAGTAATTCTAGAGCTTTAATCTAGGTGACATTGTCTCTTTAGTAGTATGTAGGCTATTTGTCCTCTCTCTTTTGGAGTTCTTTCAGAATTTGCTTCCTCTCACTTCAGCCATATTTTGAATAGATTCTGTTTTCCTTCAGAAAAAGTCTCCCAACCTCTGAAGAATAAACCTAAACAACTTTTAAACATGCTGACTGTGAAGTGAAATATGGTGAGAGGTGGGAAGGAGGAAATCAGCCTTAGTCAATGACTCAGGATGAAACTGTGTTGCTTTCTCAAGAGAAGAAAGCTCCTTCTGAGATGCAGAAAGAGATGTGGGTGACAAGTGAAGAGCACCAGAAGCAGTGGGACATGAAGGTGACAGCAACAGACGATTAGTGTGTTACAGGCTGTGCCTAACAAGTGTTGGGTTCAGCTGCTCCCCAACTCTGCACCAAACATGTCTGGAAGGAAAGAAAGATCTCATTTATTGTAGGATTTGACTCATCCAACTGGAAGAAGGAAAAGAAGTCTTAGGGTTGGGCAGTTTCTTCTCTGCCTCAGGGCTGCATTTCTGACCTGTCAGTGAACCCCAGCCCAGAGGAACCAGCTTTTGAGTGACAAAAAGTTCAGGAAATGGGTTTTGCTCCATCTCCTAGTACAGACAGTGGTGCTTTTCACCTAAATGTAGGAAGCATCTCCATCCAGTCACAACAAACAAGGAGAAAGCTTTCACAGGTGTCTCACCTATGGAGGGCACAAGAAAACAGCAGTCAGAGAGAGCCCTGGGCTCTGCAAACATGGGCCTTACCCTGGGTGCTCCAGAGCAGGGAAGGATCTGGGAGTGGCTGCAATAAAACATGTTAGAAATACTTTGCCCTGGTTTCCTTCTCATAACTGTCAGCAGTTGTAAGTTAAATAATCCCCAAGAGAAGAGAAACCACCCCTGCCATGTTACAGAGGAAGAGGTGGAAACACACCTCACTCATGAACTGTGGGAGCCCACAGAACAACTCGGTCATGGGGCAGGGCATGCAGAAAGATGGGAATTCAGGCTAAAAGCAGATCCCTGTGCCAGCTGTCCCATGGCACCCTGTGTAATTACCTGAATTGTCTCCCCAGGTTCTTAGTGCAGTGACAACACAGCCTTTTGGGTCCCAACCCTGCTATTTTCTAAGGGATACTCATTCACTGCTAGTCAAGGATCTGGCAGTGCTCAGCTTGCCAATGGTGTTCCCTTACTGTCCTAGTGCATGGGGCTGGGCCCTTCTCCTGTCTAGAAAAGTGGGTATTCACAGCCAGTTTGCAACTCAAGGTGGAATCCAGAACTCCTCTGCTTTCTCCCTTATACATTGCACTTCCTTATAGATCTAACCTGGATAAAGATATGGCAGAATGAGGGCCCAAAGTTTGCTAGGTGGCAACTTTTTAGATGAATCCTCTCCAGGGAACAGAGACCCAGCTTTCAGAAGCAAACCTTCACCACCACATGCAGCATGCCCCTCATGGGGGAAGCCCTCCTCTTCTTTCCTACTTCCTGCACCACCTTCCTCTCTTCCACAGGAGCACCTCTGAGCAGCACATCCTTCATTGCCTTTTACAGTTTTCCCAAAAAAAACAAACCCAACAAAACACCAAAGCCTCAAACAAACAAACCCAAACAGAGAACCCACACAAACTGCTAGGAGGAAGCAGGTGTTTTAAACCAGATTCCTGCAGGCATGAAGGTCACCTACGGCAGGGCAGACACAAATGTCCAGCTCAATTCTGAGAATAACAAAGACCTGCCCACCAGGCAATGCTCAGACATGATGAATTAAGAGCAAGTCAGAGGGAGTCCAGTGTAAAAGAAACACCTGCCCTGCGCCCTGCATGCTTCCCCAGGGCACAGAGGGATTTCTGCTTTATTCTAATCTCAGCTATTCCTGTGCTTCAGAGGCAGGAGCTGGAGTTCTTGGAGAAAGGTGACTACTACCTTACACATTTTTTAAAAAACCTAAGAGCTATTCTTCCCTTGTTTCTTTCAATCATTCTTCACTTCTCTAGGTTTTTGTTTTCAGGGATGAAAAACATGAACAGGTTTTGATTCCCTAGCACAAAATGTCACTTTTCTATGGATTTGGATTGAGGCAAGTTATTTGACAGTTTTCCTGATCCTTGAAATCTGACAGTATCAGTTAGTTTAGCCCGAATCCTTAAGACTGCTGATGCACTTGTAGTATCTGTTTATCTGTCTCCCTCTGTACATTCTGAACTGTCAAAGTGTGTCAGTCACGCTGAAGGAGGGCTCAGGAAAAAAATAAAGCATCTTTCTAGACTCCATGGCAATATATGAATGGGTGAAGAAGAGGGAAGCAAGGAACAGAGAGCAGAGTTTAGCTCTAAGCCATCCTGAAGCAGCTTCCCAGAGCCAGTCAGCCCCAGCACACATCACCTGTTGCTCAGCGGGGAATGACAGGGAATGTGGGGTTATTGTGGCATGTAAGGAAGCCAGAGTCTACCATGGAATCCAGGTGTTGTTCTTTTTGCTGAGTGCAGCATTTATTCTCTTCCTAGTTCTGGTGTCTGCTCACACCCTCACTGTGGAAGCACCTGCGAGGCAAATCCAAGTGGCAAGAGGAAGAAACGCTACCCTGCGCTGTAATTTTAAAACAAACGCAGTTGTTGACAGAGGAGACCTGCTTGTCTGGAGGAAAATCAAGAGCAGGGTAAACTGAGCTGCATAAAGAAACAGAGGAGAGGGCACCCAAGCAGGGGGCAGGAGGTGGAAGCTGTGGGTGGGAATGGATGCTGGAAGAAAAAAGATTTCTTCCAGATTCTTTTTAATCCCAGAACTGTGCAAACAGAAATGCTGAGTCTAGATGCAATTTATCCCAAATTTATTACACAACACTAGGCAAGCCCCCAGCCCTCTTCCTCCTCTCTCTTGGTCTTACAGGTGTTTACTGAGGATACATCACTCTATGTACTGTGGGGTTTACATCTATTAAAACATGTGAAACACTCAATTTCTAAAATATGCACATGTACAAATGTATATGTCTAATACACATATCTTTGATACTGTATAAAAAGTTTCAAGTTGATGATAACAGTACATGGAGAGATTCTTGAGGTCTCCTACATCCATTTGAAGTATCTGAAGGTTAAGAAACTTTTAAAGTTCTCCCTGACTTCTTGGGTATTAGTGGGAGGGGAAGCAGCTGTTGGAGATCTCCTAGGAACTGCCAAGGGTTTCTTCTCTGGAGATCCTTGCTGGGAGAGTTTGTGTAACCACAGGGCAATTTGACTGACACGGTCTCAGACAAGTCTCATGCTGTCCTCTCCTCATGGAGAGGAAAGGTGAATAAGCCCCAGCAAAAGAAATCAGTCGTCTCTAATTTCAGCTAAGACCTAAGAAGGGGATTCCAGATGGAATTTCTATGTTTTTCTTGGCTTTTTCTCAAACCGGTGCAGTTTAAGGCCCCCTTTTCCAAGCTGCTCTTTAGGAGCGGGCTGACCCACGCAGAAGAAAGGGAGCCTGACGCTGTCCCGTCCCTGTGCGCCAGGTTGACATTGTGACGCGGTATTTTGACGGCTTCGTGCAGTACGGGGAGGGCTACAACCAGCGCATCCACTTCAGTGGCGATGCTGACAGCGGGGACATCAGCATCACCATCAGCGCCGTCACCATGGAGGACAACGGGACCTACGCCTGCAGCGTCCGCCTCCGGAACGACTTCCCCGCGGAGACCGCGCTCCTGGATCTCCTCGTCCTCGGTGAGGCGGCACGGGCAGTGCCACACCCCTGTCAGACACACCTGCCCTTCCAGGGTCTGCACTGGTTTAAACAACGGATTTTCTAACAGCAAAAAAAAAGTTCTCATCCCAAATTCCACCTTTGGTCTTTCCCTAATCCTATGGAAGGACGCTGGCATGTGTAGAGCACGCAGCTCACTGACACCCAGCCTTTAGAGTTGTACGGCTCGCTTTCCTAATAATCCAGGCATCATTACAGGGCTTTTCTCATCCCCCTGTTGGCCTGTCATACTCCAGGTATCAAAGGATGGGTTACCTAACACTATTAGACATATCCCAAAGAACATCCTGCAATTCCCTCTTGGCTTTCCAGTGCCAAAAAGGGAGAAACAAATGAGATCTAAATTCACTTTAAGTTCCTTTAAGAAGAAGGTGGCAGGTGCAAGACCAGCCTCTGCTTGCAAGAATAAAAACAAGAAACTGCTTCTGATTAATACAAATCCTTTTTTCTTCCTTCAGTTGCACCATCCAAGCCCGAATGCAAGATCCTGGGGACACCTCAGTATGGAGAGACAATCAACCTGACCTGTGTTTCCCACGAGGGCTCCCCAACGCCCAAATACACCTGGCAAAGCTTCAATGTGCAAAATGAGCCCCGTGTGCTACCACAGCCAAAAGGTATGGGAAACCCAAAGACATCAAGCTGTTGAGGTCTCTGCAGATCATGGGCTGGAAAGATTTTTAAATGCAAATCCAAAGACACTCTTAAGGCTTATTCTAGGATGTTCTCTGAACGGGATTTTGAAAGTTGTCCTTTTGATACAAGACATGCTCATGAGTAACTTAGCAGGGGGAAAAGGACCCTTACCTGAAGTAAGGATGGTCAGAAAGACTTTAATTTCCGCTCTCCCCTGGTGAGAAAGCTGGATGGCTCTGGAAGTAGCCAGAAATAATTATTTCACAATTGCTGGGAGTAAGGCGTAACATGAGGAACAACATTGAGTTTTCTAACTGTCTTTACATCCCTGCTTGCTTGACAAGGAGCAGATCTTTTTCTAAATGGAAGGAAACAGAAGCTGCCTCTGGAAGCTTTCTTCCAGAGATGATCTCTCACCTAGAGGAAGGGGGTATGAAAAAGTTACACCATTCCTGCTTTGAGCATGAAAAAACCTTCTGGTTCTTTAAGACTGACACGTAGGCCCTAATATTTCATTTGCTTTCATTTTAAGTCAGAATCTGGAAGGAAAAAGAAGCTAAATTTCCCCACAACAGGACCTTGACAGAACTATTTATACAGAAATGAAGGTTTAATACTCTTTTAAGTGTATCAGTGACAGAGGACTCAGATTTATTTCATTAAACAACTTTGTTTTTTCCTGGCCTGTCCAGCTTTGGGAAGACTAAGTATCTGTACCTACCCTTCCTGGTTTAAGAGAAGTAAACTAAAAAGATGATGAGACTCCACAGGATATTCCACACCCACGAGCCGATTATTGCATAAAATATGCAAAAGACAAAAGTATCACCAGGGGCAAGAACTTAATTCATTTCACTGCCACTAAGTGGTGCCAGCGAATCACGCAGAGCCCTGAGCACAGCGCGACTTGTCACAGCAGCAGCTGCTGCTGTCACCCTGTCCCTCCCCGGGACAGCAGCCTCTGCTGACCCATTCCCACCTCATTTCCCTCATTTCTGCTTTCATCGGAGCACCCATGGCCCCGCAGTGTGCTCCAGGCTGGCTGGGTGCCCTACTGTCACTACAGGCAATTGCCTTCTGTGCTAAGCAAGTCCCACTGCTGCAAAGTGTGCAAAAACCCCCCAGGAGACACTCCAGAGCTGACAGCACTTGATCCACATTTTTCCCCATTTCACTCACTCAGTTACTTTTGATTTATTAGGAGGATTTAAATTCTACTTCTAGATTAAGACTTTGACAGCTACAAAAGTCACTCTCCTCTGCCCCGCCTCCCCTCCCAAAAATATATATATTTAAAAAAGAGGAGGGAGACAAGTAAATACAAGAAGTATGTAGAGACTAAAAGAAAAAAACTAAAATTAAAAATCAAGCAAGCGTACAGTCTGTCATTTCTCAGTTTGCATGCTCTTCTACTATCTGGCACTAGGTGCCAGCAAATCCTAAACATAAAAAGGTGAGATCCCAGGAAAACAGGGAAGTCATTAAAAAGTATTCAGTCTTTTGCTTTCAGAGCAAGGATCCAGACCTCTCTCACAAGCAGAAAGCATGGACTACACATACCCATATCAACTGGAGATGTAACAAACAAACTGCCTGAGCAGACAGAGCTAAGCTTCAGCCTGTGGTTCTGAGTTGTGTGAGGCTGGACAGAAAGCATCAGCATCACTGCAATCATGTCACTAGAGTTCTTCTTTGTTTATTTACACAGCCTTTGTGGCTTCTCCCAGACTGGAACACTTTTCTCCCCACTGCTAAATAATTCATATCTGAAATCCTAAGAGCTGCAGGACTTGTTTAACAAGTTAATTCATCAAAATGGCCAGTCCTGATTTGGGCACCTGACATTTCTCAAAATCAAATGCCAAAAAAAAAAAAAAAAAAAAAAAAAAAAAAAAAAAAAAAAAGCTTTAAGCGCAGACACTTCTCACCCTCCACCTACAATTTTCTTTCTAAAAGGAATGTTCAAATACCACATGTTCCCTGTAATCAAAACAGCACACTTCTGTTTATCCTCCCACAAATCACTCTAAAACCTAGGGATGAGATGGCAGCTCCCGAGCAAGACAGAGCAATCCATCAGCTTTAATAACCTCTCATCACTCCGACCATCCTGGGCTGGAACTGGAGGGCTGCTGTTGCCACTTCCTTCCCTGTTTAATTATTTTCTTTTTTGGCCTGATTTGTGTTTCACAACAGGGCAACAAATAACTCTGAAGAACATCTCAGCAGACACCTCTGGCTTTTACATCTGCACTTCAACAAATGATGTGGGAACGGAATTTTGCAACATGACAGTCAGCGTTGTGCCACGTAAGAGATGGGGGAAGAGAAGTACCAGAGAGAATATCTTAGCTCAAAGCATTGAAGGAGGGGAATGCTATCATCTGGTTTCTGCACACTTTTAAGAGAGACCCTCTCCACTGGTTTACATGCTGGTAGAGCACTCACCAACTCATTGAGTTAGTTCAAAAATGACAAAAAAAAAAGCTCTGTAGAGTCAGACAGCGCTGAATCTGTAATGTCTGAAATGAAACTTTATAGACAAGAGCAGTTGTTCAGATCCAGGGACCCCTCCCTATCAGCAGCTAACTGCTCCTGTACTACCCAGTAGAGAATTATTTCCACTTGCTGCAGTCAAACAAATGTGACTTCCACTCAGTCTGGAGCTGGTGGGGGGGGGGGGG
>WEIU01019865.1:1270578-1281261 GCA_013389925.1 Aegithalos caudatus | reverse complement strand
CACCCATTGGAAATGCCGCCTTCCCGCCCGCCCTGCAGCCAGGGCCCCGCCGGCATCCTCGCCCTCACCTCCCCCGCCTGGGAGCAGAAGGGGACGGCGTCCGCCACACGGGCCCCGGGCAGCTGGTCCTGCACGAACCACGGGAAGGCGCTGCGGGAAAGGGAGCGGTCGGGCCGGGCCATGGCCTCGCTTCCGACTCCTCCGCTGGCTGGGTGAGCTTGGGATGCGCTCCCGCCTTTGGGCTCGGCGTTCTCCTCAAAGGAGGCTTACCAGCGGGACAGAGAGCGGCCCACAAGCTCCAAGGATCATAGTTAAGGGGTTGGAACAGATCTTGAACATGGTGTCATTCTGCCTTCTGCCAGACCGGGTTGCTCAGAGCTCCGTCCAGCCTGGCCTTGAACAATTCCAGGGATGGGCAACTTTCCTGGGCACCCTGTGCCTCACCATCCTCACGTTAGGGAATTTCTTTCTAGTATCCAGACTAGATTTTCAGTCTTTCATAAAATAAAACAGGATGTTGCGTGTCAGTAGAACCAAAGAAGTGGTTAGCACCCCTTAGTCAAGGACATCCTTGTAGCAAACAAGCTCTGTGGATGAAATAAACCAAGGTGTTGATACATATATTGCCAATTTCGCAAAAGACCTAATTCCCATGTATCCTGTGGAATCCTAAACTCATCAGGGTTAAAAGAGACCCTTAGGGTGATCTAGTGGAACCATCAGCCCAGCACTATGACTGTAACCCCTAAACCACAAAACCGCATCACCCAGTGTCAGATCCAGATTCCTCCTGAACATACCTGGATACAGGTGAACTACCTTCACTATAGTATTAAAAATCATGCCTCCAAGTCAAAAAGATCCCTGTCTAGGTGAAGATCTGAGCATGCATAGGAGTCAGGTGGGATTATGTAATTGCATGGTAATTATTACCAATCATACTTGGGAAGTTACACAACATTATTGTGTGTAAGTAATGGCATGGAAAGCCCAGTGGGCTGTGCTTGATTTGTGAAATACCACCAAGCACCCAGGCTTGTGCAGCTCCAAAATAAGTAAATAATCCATGTCTCTCTCAAGTGTGTAATTATTGGCTTGTTGCACACCACATAGGTGAGTCTGAATTTTGTGGACAACAGCCTCAACAGGAGCGGCCTAGGAGTGTGGCATGGCTGCTTTTCTTAATTTTTTTTAATGTTCTTTAAATGTTTTTAAAATGTTCTTTAAATGTTCTTTTTTCTTTAAATGTTTAAATGTGTGCTGAAGGATAAGAAATACCCCATGGAAGCAGGAGCTTGCACCAGGATCAGGAAGGAGAAGGAGGAAAAAGCAGAGACCAACTTCAGGTGAGAACCCTGGGTTTGGTTTTGAGATATATGGCAGGAAAGTGGAGGAGGTGAGTGGGCATGTGTGCACTTGGAAGGGCAAGCTTGTCCATCAAAGATTATTTGGTAGCTCATGTTACATAAATCTGAAGCTGCTGTTCAGATTCTCTTTTCGTGGTTTTGGGTTGCTTTTTGTGGTTTTGGGTTGCTTTTTGTGGTTGTTGGGGTTTTATCCTTTCATCTATCTCACTGACATAACTGACACTTCCTTCACTGAAAGTGCATAGGAAACCACAGTTCAGATGAAATAAAAACTGGTAATAATCTGATCTGCATCATTTTGATAAGTGGCACAGAGTTGCTTCCTGCCTTAAGCTTTCTATTGATCTCTCTCAAAAATCAAATGATCTTCACTGGGCATGGTTAAAATAAATAAATAAATAAAGAGAAGATAGCAGAGCAATAATCTCAGCAGGTCAATAATCACAACTGGCTTTAAAACAAAGCTGAATCACCTTGCAGAAATCTGGTTGCCTGGAACTGAGGACCCTACATTTGACATGAGACAGGGTCACTGAAGTGGCAATATTGGCATAGGCCCTGATTAACTTCTGGCCTGGTTTTCCTGGGCCAGGGCATGTGATGTCTCCTACATTCCTCACTCTTCCCCCGTCTTTTGGGGAATCTCCTTCAGGATCCATCTGCTTCTCATGCAGCCATCTTCAGTGGAGTTACCAAGACAGACTCCATGAAAATAAATAGTGCAGCACTGACTAGGGGAATTCTTTGCAATTCTGCATCCCAGAATCCTCTTGAATTTACTGTAAACTTAGACATAAGGATAATAGCAGTGATTAAACACATCCATGCATTTCCAAATCACTGGGAAAATCTTCCTCTTTCTCAATCTAGCCACTTTTTTTTTTTCATCTTTGGGTAAGTCTGCTCAGCTTCAAAGAAGGTAGATGTTGTTCAGGCTTAATTCTTTGACTTAGCTGATTAGGTTTGTCAGTGCTGGAACTGCTGTCAGGTAAGGTCAGACGAGGTGTTGCTCTTGCATCTCCCTGGTGGCTGGTTTCTCTGAGGGTTAAAAAATGCTGGCTCATGCTGGAGGCTGTTCTGTCTTCCTCAAATCTTGTGAAACAGCTTGGTTTGTGTTCAACTTAGGAAATTTGCTGTTAAGCATACAGGAGGAGTCAATCACATTGTTAAAAATGTAGAAAATCATGATGTAACCTCAGTGAGAACAGGTAAGCATCTTTAATGTCACTTTTACTGCTGTGGATGATAATTTATATTCCAGTCTAGTTCCAGATACATTAATGCTAAGTCTCTGAGGAAAGACTGCAAGAAATGGCTTGTATCTTGTAAATATAAACATCTGCACAGAGCCTAGTTCTTTCAGGCAGAAAGGCAAGTGTTTACTGTTATATTACTGTGAGAGTTGTTGCTAGGAGTGCATCTGTGCACTTGTGTTTTATTTTTCTTCACATCATATTCTTTTCTCTCATGTGCAGCTTTGGACCCACCCTTCAGCAGCCCTTCCTTTTAAAGAAATCCAGATAATGAGTGCATCACTGTTTGAAAAACACAAGGCTCCAGTGATAGCTCTCCTAGGGCTTGAGGTGTGGTTGGAAAATAAAATTCATAAGCAGTCGAGAGAGAAAGGATATTCCTGTGTGGGGTGGGGGTCAGATTAAATAAAAAAAAACAGGGAACAGATCATTTTCAGAGCATCACACCATCAGTATTCTTCCCCAGGGTCCTGAGAAGAGCCCAGTGCCTTTGAAGATACTCATGCTTCATTTGTCTGCTGTTTAACTTAGCAGGCAAAGGACTTTTCTGGACCATTTACACTGATTTCAAAATAACATTTGTACCACTGGAGCCCTTCCAGCAGTTAACAAGTGTTGTGCCAGTATTTATATATTACTTGTTGGTTGTTTTTATTATTTTTATTTTAAGAACTTAATTTAGTTAATTGATATGCCAACACTTTAAGTCCTCTATACCTGGCTTTGCAAATGCAGCTCCAGAATTTACAAAATCGGTATAAATTGTCCAGAGAACTCCTCTGCCAGCCTGTGCTTTTCCATCAATGCATGGAGTTTGCCAATATCTCAAAATAGGGTCTATGTACCCTGGTACTATATGGACAGAAAAACTATCTGGAACTTTTCTGCCAGTAATGTATTTTCATTCATTCAGGATTCAAGGCTATAATCTTCCCTTGCAGTTTTGTTTGGGTTTTTTTTTTTGGTCAGAAAGAATGAACAAAGGCCTTCTGAAAGCATGGCAGTGACTACATCTGCTGTTCCCCACTTACCTGCTGCTCTGGGGCTACAGCACTCCTCCACAAAGGGAAATATTTGGTGTTTATGTTGGAGGAATCAGGCCAGATTCACCAGCGCAGGAGAGGCGAGGCTGATACAACTCCACACTCCCAGATCCAAGTGAAGGGAGGTCAAGTATGTATTCCCAGCCTAACCCAGCTCCTCCTGTGGTTTTCCCATTAGAGAGGAGCCGTCCTCTCCCCCTCCCTGGCTCTCAGGGCACACCACCTTCCCACAAAGAAGTGCAGCTGGATCGTAACTAACGCTGTCACACTCGCTCCCTGCTGGCACCACAGACATGAGAGCTCCTGGCTGCCGGTCTGCTCTAGGGGACAGCAATCCTGGTCACTCCCTCGGGGCTCTCCAGCTGCTGGCAGCCAGCCACACCAGTGCCTGCAGTTCAGGTCCAGCTGGGGGCACCCAGGTTGCTCATTCCAGCTCCAGGCTTCGAGACACTTGGGGATCCTGTCTGCCTGCAGTCCTGCTCCAGCTGCTGGCATTTAAGTCAACTTGCTCCTGTCTGTGCAGTCATTGTCACCCAGGCACGTGGACTCTCTCATCCATGACTAAAGGCTGGCACCAGACCCCCATACACATGGATACACCCAAAACAGAGAGTTGTTCACTCAGAATAAAGTTATAAAGGAATTTTTAAAGAAAAATGTAACAGGCTGTGCATGGCAGATAATCCCATCACCCAGCAAACTTCACACACAACTGACTCTTTCTATCACCTTATCCATCTATTTCCCTTACTTGTCCCATTCCAAATCGCCTAGATCTCTCCCTTTCTTTGCCTTTGATTCTTTCCCTAAGCATCCCAGGAGGAGTCCTATGCAATCCTGAAATGCTCTTCCCTTGCATCCTCTGATAAATCCTGTATCTGTAGGATGCAATTCCCCTCAGTCCTAAAGCTGCTGTGGTGTTGACTCATCTTGATAGGCTCCAGTCTGCACCCTGGGGCCGAGGCTCTTCTGGAACAGCCCCGAGAAGAGCCTGGAATGGTTTTCCTTTATTCTGAGTTCCTATCTTAGGGTTCCCATCGGCCATTGTGTCCCCGTGTTTCTTTTGGACTTAGGAAAATGGGCCATTGATGAGCTTTTGTGATGGATGTGGGAGGAGCCAGGGCAGGGTGTTAGTTGGGCTACCAACCACTGAAGTGCCATTGTCGCGCTGCTCTCCTTTGTGTGCCTTGGAGACAAGCTTTTGTCACATAATCTCACGGCTGATTTCTTTCTCAGCCTGGCTACGGAGATTTTAAAACCTACAAATTCTCTGGAGACTGACACAAAGTATAGACCAGTAATTATTATTGTTTCACAGGCGATGCATAAACATCTCAGGGATGAGAGCCTGCGGGCTTCCCTTCCCCAGGTGAATGATTTAACCAGTCAGCTACAGCTGCCAGCTTTCTTTGTTGACCTTTTGACTTAGTGAATCTTGGGTTTCTTTTTGGACAGCGCCGTTACTCAGTTAGTGCAGAGTGCTTTGCAGCTCACCTATGTGGTCAAGGATGTAACTTAGTACACCTAGGGGTCAGGAGGCCTTTTTACAAGAACTCACCTTGCCTTGTTCCCAGGCAGGGTTTTCCTGAGTGTTGGATTTGTTGTGAATGTCCTGGACCAGGCCTCATGGGTGAGGTGATATCAGCACCTTTTTTCCAGGTTTCTCCAGGAACTCAAATGAGAACTGATAATCCTTCTGTCTTCTCTCCAGAAATGGTAGAATTTGTGTTGGGGCTCGCAGTGCAGCAGATCATGGAACTGTGGGATGCATGGGACCTGCTGGGCAAGTGCTGTAACCCTGCTGACCAGCACATCCCAGGACCACTAAGCCTGGTACCTGGCAACCAGCTGCCCAGGTGTGCTACAGCTGCATCCCCTCTATGCCATCAGTTTCAAACACCTTTAATGCCATGCCTCCAGTGAAACCACTACATTGTTCCAAGTATCCTGGACAAAGTCTGGGAAATCCTTAACGTCAGCTCACACCAGGTTTTCAGGCAGAAAACAAGGAGCTGGCTGTGACACCCCGAATGTATGAAAGCCTTGCCTTGGGTGTTTGTTAGATATCTGTTCTCAGGACTATCTGGGTATGCAGAGAAGGAAAACCGTAAGCCTGTAGGCAACTTTGAAAGTACATGTGTGCTTTCAGTCTCAATCTACTGCTGAATGAGGGGGGTTTTTAGTTTTTTGTTCTAAATGTTAGGTACCAAAAATTTTCCAAAGCCTTGTTTTGGATCTGGCCCTAAGTAGGATGACCTGAGTAATTACAAACCTGTTAGAGTGACAGGGATCCCAGGCAAAATAATAGAATCACTGATAGAGGATTTGCTTCAATAATGAATTAAAGAAAAGTAATGTAATTAATGCCAATCAACATGGGTTTGCAGCAAATACATTCTGTCACATTGGTTTGTAATTGCATCAAAAAGATATTAAGTGTGGTTACTAAAGGTAATGCATTCAGACACGTGAAGCATGTGACTCGACCACACAACACTGAATCAAGGATACAGATTCATGATACAAAGACCATCCAGTCCCTGGTTAAAGCATTAGCTTAAGGTGTCTCAAAATGTAATTTTAAATGAGGCATTGTAATAACACATTTTATTTAGATCTTTCTTAGGTTGTTTCTCGGGTGCATACTATTAAATACTTGTTAGTAGCTTTCAACAAAACATGTAGCCATCACAGTTACTTGCAAAAAATACAAAGCTTGAAGGAATACTTAATAAGGTAGGTGATAGAGTGGGATATCGACCAAAGAGGAGTTCTCTATATGGTGCTACAAAGAGGACTAACAGCACCATCCCTGGAAGGATAAACAAATATTAAGCAGGGATGATGATGCTGTAATACTTCTGCTTTCATGCTTTTAGCAGCTGGGCCTGGGATGCTCTCTCCAGTTCTGGTGTTAGTTCAAGAATATAACAAACTAACAGTCTGTTGAATTTCCAGAGAGGATGTTAAAGGTGCTTTGATCACAGCCTGCCATTACCTCTTCAGAAATGCCTTAAGTGTGCCTTGCCCTCTGGCTTGGCAGTACTAGAAAGTGAAGTTACATTAAATTAGGGGTAGGGTGATGTCCCTTCCCACCCAAAGAATCTGTGATTCGTTTTTGTAACATACAGGCTGTAGTTTAAACTAATCGATGTAGTGTGGCACAGTGATGTGGCCCGTTTTATTGGGAAAGCTGGAGTGAACAGTCACAAAAGTCCAGGTTGTGAACTCCAAGTCCCTGAAAGTATTTGTGCTGCCCACAGTTCCTCTACAGCCAAAACCTTAGGGGATTTAACAGCTTGTTACCTCCCACATTATCTGTAGATATGCAAGCAGAGTTTGTCCTATTGTATATTTTTGCCTATAGCAACACACAAAAGAGGGTGAGCTGGGATGATTCACTTGTGATCCTCTACCTATGTGGTAACTTCACAAAACATTATTGCTGACATGCCATTAGTGTTTTAAATGAAAATTTCAGGTTCATTCTGTAAGTGTAGCAAAGGCATACTACGATTTTGGTGTCTAAAAAGAGTCAGGAGCAGCATAGGATATTTATACAGAGGAGTAAATACTGTAGGAGGATGCTGTACTCTTGGGTTCTTCCTAATGTTGAATTTAAATTACAGACGTGAAGGCTCATTGTAGTGAGAAAGTCAAATTTCTCCATTAAATATTCTAAACATTTCTTGGTACAAACATCATGATTAAAAAACAGTAGCAGTTTATATATACATATCACTCCTGATGTTAATGGGACATAAAAGCTCTGTATTATTGTGCTATCAAATGTAACCAGGCAGCTTGGAAAAAAACAACATAGTGAATATATTTCAACAATGTCTTGCTGTGAAGCTATCAAGGATTACCAGGAGATTCCAGTGTAACACAGCAAAGGAGGAAAAGTTTTACTTAGCTGCTGTCTAAACAGAGACTCACTAAACGCTAGGAGCCGATGGTGTGTCACCCAGTAAGTTCTGCGACCTGTAAGGCTGAGTCTTGCATGGCATCTCAGAAAAGATGTTGAAATCCCTGTTTCTATGGAAATTTCTACAAGGGAAATCCAGGGGGCTGAAGGGCATGGAAATCTTCATGCAGCAGAGTGGGTTTTCAGGGATGTTGCCGAGACGGGTCGTTCTGATTGAGGTGCTGGTGTAAATCGTTCCACTCGGTGGTAACTCAAAAAGCTGACTCTGCGTATCAGCAGAGGAAACGAACACAAAAGATTGGTACTGGAAGAGGAGACGAGGGAGGGAGGGAGGAAGGAATAAAGTACTTGGCAAGGAGAGAAAAGAGCCAGCAGCTGCTACAGCATGAGTAAAAAATTAGTTTGTTTGTTTCCCCATTGTTCGGCTGAATTTGTTCATGATCCCATCGCTTAGAGCCCTCGTTCAGGTGGTCACGGTATCAGCAGTGAAATCAAACAGTGTTGCAGTGTGGTGTTCCTCCCATTCTGCCTGGGACTAAATTACGCAGGGCAAACATCGGGAATTTGCTCATCCGGTGTCAAGGTTGTCCAGTGACTGAGGGAGATGAAGGTTTAAGTCCACCGGTGTGTTGTTTTTCAAAGGACAGAGAATCCCTGCTGGGCTGTGGCTTGAAGCCATCTGGCTAATTGCATAGGAATTTCCCCACCGTTTGAAGGTGAAGCGGGGCTTACCGCGGTCATGCAGCTTTCTGTCTTGGGCAAAAAGGAAAGACAACATCCCAACATTAACTATTAAGCCAGCTCAGATGTTGCAATCACGAGATCAAAGGTCTGCAGAGATCTGGAACATCTATTCAGGGCCTGGGCATCCATCTTAGTTGGATATATACAAATGACAGCTCACGTTAAATGAGAAAGGACCCTACAGTAAGTTTATGGGAATTTCAAAGCAGATATAAATCCAACGTTACATGCTAAACAATGCTGCTTCCTTCTATTGAAAATCTTTCCTTCCTTTGTCGTGAGTCGAAAGTTTAGCAAAAGCGATGCATGCCAAATTTATTTGCAAAAGCTGGAACAGATTAAAAAATAAAAATAACAAAAACCTCCAGTAGTAGCTAACAATAGTGACGCATAAGGGATTGTACTGCTCCCAGTGTTGAACAGATGAGATAATATCAACATCAACATTGTCTCAGGAAACTGGATCAGAATCCTGGCCAGCTAAGTTACAAAAAGGCAAGGAACCAGGATTTCACTTGAAATTTTGAGGGTTATCAGGAAAAATGGTTAGGGGAAGGAGAGAAAAATAGCTTGGAATTTACCTTTTTGGGAGCCTTAGTTCAACCCATACAAACTTTCATGGATTATATCCTATAGATAGGTAGCAGTGGTGAGGCAGGCCCTGAGCTGATGCCAAGTATTATAGTTCCATCTGAATTTTCTGGAACCACGCATTGCTGGAGGATGAATTTGTGGCCCTAATTGAGAGTTCCTACTTTGTCTTCCACCTGCAAGTGGCGTGTCAGATGGGTGTGCTGAAGGAGAACAGCACTGCTGCACATATATACATTATTTAGTGTAACTAAAGTGTAAGGGACTTCTTAATAGTAACTTTTAGCTAGTACTGCGAAACAGTTAAATTCGTAATGTATCAAGTCAGAGGAACATCAGGACACTGATTGGGGTGGGTGTGTATTTTTTTTAAAGCAATGCTGAATAAAAATAAACTTCCATGTGAAAAATATTTTTAAATAACACTGAATAGCTCCAAATAAAACACTTAAAAACAGTTCAACTGCCTAGGGATTGTCTCTTTGTTTAATTCCTCTTTAACCGTGCTAACAGAGGGACGACACCTGTCTGAAAACAACCGAAGATGTTTCAACACATCTTTTATCACAGCAAGCATGTTTGTTTTTTTCCTTCAGAAGTTATTGATCTCTTTTCATTCACACTTTTTAAGAAAAGCTTATCTTGCCTGTAGAGAAGTTCAGTCTGAAAGGCAAAATGCTGAAGAATCTACGAGCAACTGGAAAACACCTGCTAGAATGTACAGATTGTACAGATTTCCTGCAGGCGTCCCTGTGCACCCTGCCTTTAGCAGAAGGACGCACCAAACGCTTTGCTTTAGAAAAATCAGAACCGTTTATGTTTTTTTGGCAGATTCCAGATGAGATGAAGTTGGAGACTACTCCCATCTCTCATGTGGATCACTGATGCCTGCAGCATCCCAGCTGTGGTTACAAACACCAGCCAAACCTCGGAAGAAAAGTGCCTGAGGATGAACAACACTCAAAGGGAAGCTGTGCTGGATGCTGTGGATGGGGAGTGCCATTTTGCAAGGTGCTTCTCTCCGGTGCTGAGCCATAAAAGAAAGCATGATGCTATTTTAGCCAGCTATTTAGGGCCATGAATAATTCCACTGACTTACTAAGTTTTCACAGAAACTTTAAAACTTTTACGTACAGTTATTGTGCATCGACGTGGGTTTGCTGCGGCCGGGACCATTTAATTTCTAAGCAACATCCATATTCTAAAGTGTCATTTAAGGCTATATGTGACCCCTTTCTCACAAAACAAACAAAACCAAAAAACAACCCACAACAAACCAAAAACAAACAAACAAATCCCCATCTCCTTCCAGTATCATGTTGGCACGAAAACTTAACACCCCGCAACTCGGCTGCACAGCCAGGACACCTCCTCACCTAAAATTATACTCCTTTATCTAAAATTACAATAATTAGTTGCTGTGCCCATGCTGGAAGTGGAAACCCCAGGGAAATTCAGAACAGGAACCGTCTACGCTCGTTTCCCAAGGCATCCATTTGTCTAATTTGGGGAGGAGAGATGATCGGCGGGGACATTTTTAAGCGCTTTCTGGAGAAGTTGTAAGAACCCCGCTGAGGTGCCGGGGGCTGAAGGAGTTGCAGAGGAACGTGCCGGGGTGCCCGTAGGCTGAGGAGCGACACCCGGCAACCGAAACGCGCCTTTGCCGGAGGGAAGGAAGGAGGGCGGGAAGCGAAGCAGTTTCGGGAAGCGGCGTCCCCCTCCCCTCCGCGCCGCCGCCCCCCGCCCGAGCCCGGACA
>WEIU01019865.1:1179770-1270292 GCA_013389925.1 Aegithalos caudatus | reverse complement strand
CAGGTCCGAGGGGCCCCCGGAGCTCTCTCCGCGTGGTCCCGGCCCCGCTGGCCGCGGGGGAGAGACCGCGCCGCTGTCGGGGAAGGGGGAGCCGGCCCGGGGGTGCCGGAGTGTCCTTGGCCGCCGTGCGGGAGGGATGGCGACAAACCCCCGTCTCCTCCCGCCCGCCCGTGCCGTGCCGGGAACAATTGCAGGAACTTCTCCTTTACCCGGTGTCCTGACCGCACACGCCGTCTCAACAGAGGTGTGAGGGGAGGGGGCTGCCCTGCCTCTGCCCCGGCTTCCAGGGGGGGCGGAATTCTGGGGGCCCTTCCCCGTGACGGTGCACTTGCGCCCAGGCCTTTGTGAGCGCAGGACGGGATTTGTCCCCCAGCCCAGCTCGGCGCCCCCCGCTTGCCTCGCCGGCTCCCGAAAAGGTCGGGCCAGTCCCCCCCTAGGGCAGGGGGAGGGGAGCCGGAGAGGCGAGCAGAGAGGGCTCAGTGATGGGGAGAGGGCAGGGGGAGCAAGCTGGAAAGGGGCTGGGTCTGGGAGCTGGGCAGCGAGGAAAGGAGAGGGAAGGGATTACAGCGGGGTGAGAGCGACGGGGCAGCCGGGAACCGGGGAGAAAGAGAAAGCCGTGTCAGGTCAGGGGCAAGATCTGCCTCCTGTGAGCCGGTGCAGCAGCCGGGCACAGGCAGGAGCGGCAGGCTATAGGAAAAGCTGCAGTAGGATGACTTAGCCAGGCAGGCTGGTTACAGGCTGAAAGAAGAAACGGACACGCTTGGGTTAAGTGGCGTATATTTCCCACTTCACCTATGTATCCCACAGAAAAGACCTCATCCTCTTCCCTCTTCCTATTCGGATTTAGTATTCACAAGCAGTAAATTCGGTTTTTAGTCATAACACCTCTCTCCCACCACCCACCCACCCCTTTCCTTGCATTTTCACTCTGAGTCATCTTCAACACCGGTGCCTGCCTACTGCTCCCTTCCAGGGTTTCACGGCCTCATCTGGGGCTTCAGCAGCTTCCAGCTCATCCTCCCTCCCTTCTCTCCCTTCCTCCTTCCCTGCCATTTGGCTGCTTCCAAATGTATCCCACTTCAGTGAGTTGGTCTGGAGTGCCAGCGCACCCACAGCTGCCCCTCCTTTCCTACAAGCCATAGTAATGTGCTGATAAATAGCATCCAAGGACCTGCAAAGGAGCACAGGGTGCAGCTAAACATGACATTACATTCCTCCCTCTTTTTAAAGAGCTTATTTATCTGGACATGTCAGGCTAATCAGGACTTTTTTATCAAGCTAAAAGCCGGGGCTGTTGACACTTTTCTCCTTCTGCTGAGGGCAGTTCACGATTCCTGGCAGCGAGCGCCGTTTGGAGCATGCGGGGTCAATGCAGAGAGACAGGTACCGCTGCAGTGGGAAGACCTTCCAGTTTCCTCTAGCCCTGTGGCTTTGAGACAGGACTGCGTGCTGCTGGTGCCGTGGAGAGCTGGCAGGCACAGGCTTCCGGCAGGCAACAGGTTTTCCATAGCTGTGTGCTGAGGGATGGAGGCAGGCACTGCTCGCACGCTCCCCTCCGTCCTCCAGCCCAGCCATAAATCAAGTGCTGATGTCCTTTTTCACGGCCAAGAGAAAGCAAATAAGCAAAGGTGTGTGAGTGTGTGAGTGTGTGCACAGAGGAGGAGGAGGGGGCTAGCAAACATGGATTCAAGGGTTTCCTCTCCCCAGTGGCTGTGCAAAGGAATGAAAGGTCTGCCTCAAGGTAAGGAGCCCTAATCCAGCCAATCCACTCTGGGGAAGAGAAGTGGGGGTTGGGAGGTGGAGGGGCCAGGGGACAGAGTGCAAGATGGGGAAGAAGCAGGGAGACAAAAGGGAGCACCAAAGAGAAGGCTCTCCTTCCCTTCCCTCCCCTCCTCCCTCCTCGATGGGCTGAGAAATTTCTAATAAGCACTTTCAGTCCCCTTCCTCCCAGCAGTAATTCCTCTCTGTCCTTTGTTTGTCTTTAATTTTTGGCTCTTGCATTTATCTTTTGTTTGGTTTTGCGCATTGTGAGTTCTTACGGCGATTTCAAAAAATCCTGTGTGAGGTACAATGGACTGAGTTTGGCTTCTCCTCCTCTTGTCCTGCTCTCCCACATGCCTAAAGCGAGTGTTTTAATAACAACAGCAAATGGATGAAGAGCAGGTCATTCTTTATTCCTTCCTGTGAGGTCACACGGGTTAAGATATGTGTGGGACTGAGCTCTCATTCTATAAAAAGAAGATAAAATTTGCCAAGTATCCTTAGTCCCTGTGTAAAGCCTGTTCTTGTAAATTACCAAGTGCAGCTTGATTCTGGAATGAATCCTCCCCTCGTGTTTACCATTTTCTTATTAATGCTGTAATTTCTAATGTATTTAAAACAAGAGCATAGTGCTGCACTGGAGGCTGAAATCCAGTTTTATGTACAGAACAAGCAGATCAAATTTTTTTCTGCCTCACAACTTGGACTAAGCTTGGGAAAATTACAATTAGAAGACTGTCCATGTTAAAATGGGATTTTTCTTCCTGATAAGTACTTTTCCACCAGTAATTTAGCACTCATTCCCTGTATACTGTTTCTGTACCTGTTCTTTCCCAGCCACAGTTCAGCCAGGCAGAGGGGGCATGCTGGAGCACAGTTGTGCTTTGCTCTTTCTGGCCAGCTGACCACACTTCTTGGGGAGGCAGGGAAATGGTTGAACTTTTTACTTGTCTTGATTTAAAGTGTTCATCTGACCTCCCTTGCCTGGCTTCACAGAGCATCAGTGTAGCGTAACTGGGAAGAAATCTCATGTTTTTCTTATTTTGTATTCCTGTGAGGTCACCTTGAGTGAGACTGGCAGCAGTGGAAATCCCAATGCCATCCCAGGGATGGGTATCATGGCTTGGTGTTACAAGGCTTGGAGAGACTCTTTGCATTTCTTTTGATTTATTCTCAGGCTTCTGATGAGTGATATTGCTGGAAATGATTTCTGGGATGCTGAACCAAGTCTAGATCAGGAGGCATCTGACAACTGTAATAACTTTAAGACAGCAATAAGACAGGGTGGGTTTGATCTGGTGGCCAGAGCGGAGATAATTCACCTGAGAGCATCCAGAGTGGCTTTTGTGAATATTTAAGGAGCTATGGTAAAGGAGGGTAATGAACACAGGGAAACTGGTGAAGAGAATGAAGGTGAGGAGCAGGGGGTGCCTGGGGAGAGCACCACAGAGAATGGGGATGGGCAAGGAACAGTCCAATGTTTACTGCAGTAATTTTACACAGCCTGAGCTGTCCTACATGGAGTGTTTTTGTATTGAGGTTCTGTGCTGTGAGTGCTGAACATGTAAAGCCACGCTTTTCTGCAGCTGCTTTGGGTTTTCCCTTTTCCAGGTTAAGTAGCTGGAGAGCTGAAATTCCTAGTTTGGAGCTGTGAAAAGCAGAACCATGCTTTCACCTCAGCTGCAGCTGACTTGTTCAGGCATTGGTTTCTTGCTTCCAAAAAAAGTTGACAATTAGTGGTCACGTTGCTGAGAACACAAGTCTGATAGGAACCAGACCAAGACATCCAATTAATTTCCCATAAGTACTCGGCACATGCTGATGGTGATGGCTTTTGCTGATAAATTGCATTGGATTGGATTTAGTTCAACATGAGTAGGCAAGAACCTGTACAATACATAATCTCAGTGATCCCACTGGCTCTCCATTCATCTGTTTACACATCTCTTTGTCCTTTCTGACTTTCTGGTCTCAAAGTCTTCCTGATTCAAGCTTGATCCACATATGAAATTGTGAATGGTGTGCCCTCAGCAGCGGGGGAGAGAACACTTTGAAATGATGCACAGTATCCAAGGTGCCAAAACCAAGGATACTTTTGCCCAACAGTTAATTTGGGAAGTGGTATAAACTACCACCCTAAGGGCACAGTCTCTTACTGGTGAATGGATGTTTTTCTGCCAAAGCCCTGAGTTAAAATCTAGGAGTAGCTTTCCTGAGGTGCCTGCTTCAGGACCCAGTGATTTCCATTCTCCTGTGTGCTCAACTGTCTCTCCTGTCAATAAAGGTACATGAAAATGGGGAATGCAATTTTTGTAGTTTCATAGAATCAGCTGTACCTACCTCAGGCAAGCAGTATCACGAGCCAAGTAATTGCAAAGAAAGAGATGAGATGAATGCACAGATAGTGAGACCTGTGTGACCTGAAGAATAATTAATGTGTGCTGCCTTCTCTTGGACTCAAGTCTTGTGTTCCAGAAGGATGCAGCCTGAGACGTGTTCCACTGAACTATTTGGCTTTGTCATTACTTCCAGGGCTTGGTGCTTCAGATAAATTTTATTCTAACTACATGATATTTAAGGTCCCCTCCAACCTAAACCATTCTGTACCATTCTGTGATTCTGTTCCTAGAGGCTAAATGTGTAGTGAAGCTAAATCTTCCTGGGAATCATTTCACCTCAGGGAGGCACAGGCTCCTCTTTAGGTCACTGGCAAAGCAAGAGCCTCAGTTATCACCTCTCCATTGCCTTCCCTCTAGCTCAGGGAAGGTGCTTAGGAAGATCAGGCTCACAAGGCTCAAACCCGCCCTTACAAATATCCCCTCTGTAATCGCTTCCTGGAATTTTCTTTAATCACCAGTGAAATGTATTAGTGATAGCTTGTGTGTAGTGTTGATTGCATAGTTTGAATGCATAATCTGAGGATAGTTCAGGAAAGGAATCAGAGCAAGGAGACAAATGCACATTGCCAATTGAAACAGACAAACCCTATACAATTATATTTCGGAAGTGTGATTATTTTTAAGCTTTTTCTCCGGAAGAGTGTATATATATATATTTATACAGACACATAAAACCATGGATTCTTTTTATTTTCTAAGAGAAAGGATAACTGTATTTATAAGATGCAATTGATTAGTATTTTCAGACCTTTTTCATTGGGTTTATGAGAGCAAGAAGAAGCAAAATAGTCACGTAGTCATGAGACTCCCAGGAGCTAGATTTTTTCCTTGTGAAACTTGAAACATTATGAAATTCACAATGAACAGATTCCTTCTCTAGAGTGCAGGAATTGCATTTCCATGATGACTTTGAAGTATGGGCTAATTTTGCTCTGTCTACATCAGTCAAAACATAGCACAACACAATTCAGTTTCTTTTTAGTCCTATTTTTATTAAACTAGACAAAGAGCTACCATGCTGCTGTCACTAAGCTTCTCATAATTTTTCACATATTTCACTCTCTTTTTTCTCTGCTGTATTAACAACTCTGAGTTATGTGCTGTGATACATCTGAGGCTTTTCTTGTGTTGGCTACACTACACTTTAAGGTCAGCAGTTACTTCTTGAAGGTGAGGAAGTCCTATAATTCCCATGGCCACCATCTTGTCTTTAGGCAGTCAAACATCCTGGTGGCATTTTTGATGGACACTGTTACAGCAGTGACATGCTACATGGATCAATTCCAGTAATTCTTTTTTGGCAGAGGAAATAACAGGTGTATAATTTCCCAGTTCAGCCATATATAATTATATATAATTTGACTTAAATAGATCTAAAGTTTCCTCTGCTCCAGTCTCCCAATCTGAGGCACTGTGTTGCTCTTAAGTGCTATTCCTGGAAGGAATCTGAAAATAATACCTAAGAAGTTAATAAAGAGCTTGGGATAGGGTATAGAAGATGCCAGATAATTTTCTGCACATCTCCAAAATGCTTTTCAGTAGAAAGAGAATTGCTGTGTTTTTCCAAAAGCTGCTTTTCTTTTCTTGATACAGACATTCTCATGGGGGTAGGGTGGGGAAAGTTAGTCAGATGAGAATTTGCTAAAGCTCAGCTAATCATTTATTAAAGCAGTCCCTGGCTTGCCAAACTCATTAATCTCATTAACAGGGAAGGAGGGCTATGGTGCATGGTTAGCTGAGAGCGCTGTGTTTACTAAGCAGTGTGCTTGGTTCACAAGGGAAAGACTTAAATATTCAGCGTGTCACTGTTTTATCCCTGAAGCTGAGGTAACGTGATGAGTCACTTGATCAGCTCATGCCACATGCTGGCTTTGGCCTCAGACTCTGAGGGGTCAGGCATGGTCTGACATGGACACACATTGGTCTTTCAAGGTGTTCTTCATGTTTCTTGCATTCAGGTGCAACC
Organism: Aegithalos caudatus; assembly: GCA_013389925.1. NCBI lineage: Eukaryota > Metazoa > Chordata > Aves > Passeriformes > Aegithalidae > Aegithalos > Aegithalos caudatus. The sequence continues at coordinate 1,264,166 of WEIU01019865.1, read as the reverse complement.
CAGAAAGCGTGAATCTCTGTAGAGGATTGGATGTCACCACTTGGTCCACCTTGAGAAGCATTCCCTTAGTGCCACATGGCCCCTGTGCTTGGTCCCTGGCAGAAACGTCCCAGCTGCCACTCCCTGAGTAATCTCTTTGCCTGTGTCTTGGGAAAGTGCAGGAGCTGCCTCTTTCCCCTCCCTGTCCTATGGGAGACCTCAGCTGTGCTTGGTGGAACTCTGGAGAACAGCCACGCTTCAGTGTTTGGATTTGGGTCCAGGCAGCTCTGGCAAAACTGATAACCTACTGTGCAACTTCCACATGGCACAAGCACAGTGTGCATGTTGTTCTGCATTTGTTATATGCATAATATAGCATTTCTGTGCAAATGCCAGAGCACCCTTGTGTTCCTCAAGCCTTCACATAGCAGTCTCCAAGGTCAAATCCTGCCTAAATCAGTAACTCTGTTAGTATCAGTGACCACCTTGCCTCTCTGAAATAAGCTTTCCCCTAGGTTCTGTCCATACTGTGTTTTCCTCTCCAGCTGGGATTAACAGACTTTGTGTTTTACAGTTCAGACAGTGGTAACTTGTTGAATTTAATATTCACTGTTTTTCTAGCCTCTTCACTTTCCTTTGGTTCTGAATCCTGATCATGCAATCTCTGCTCACTTTTGCTTTTCAGGTCTGCAGCTGTCTCCACCTTGTCTCTTCATGCCTGCTGTTGTTATACAGTTGATACATTTATTGCTCTCCATCTAGTTCAAGCTCCACTGCTTTAGTCTACGCCTTTTTTTTCCCCCCATTCTAAAGATATCTCCTGTCATTTCACTTTCTTTTGCCAATTTCCATCTCCTTTTCATCTCTGCTTTCTGGAGTGGGTGAGTTATTTTTGCTGACTCCATTTCCTCTCTTCTCTACATCATTTCTGAATCTCCTGCAACCTGACTGCAGCCTTTTGTACTTATTTTGACCTGGGCTGAGACACCTTCTCCAGCTTCTTCCCACTGAATGCAAGCTTCCTGATTGTCATCCTGCTTATCCTTCTGCTTCTTATATTTGCTCTGATACTTTATCCTTACTCTTTTTTCTTCTTTCTTGCATTTTCCCTTCTCTTCTAGTGTTTCTTGATACGAGGAGGTCTTTCTTTGTTCTCAGTCTTTTCATTCCTCACTAAGCTTCCCCAAGTCCACCAGTGCCTTCTCCAGATGTTGTGTAGACTTTCTCTTCTGTCTTGAATGTTTCCTTGTATATGCTTCTTTTCCCCCTGTTTCCCTGTGTATTCCCTCTTTTCCACCTGATCTGGGTGAGGTGTGTGGTAACACCATTTTCCATACTGAACCTGATTCCCTTTTTCCAGCGTTGTGTGAGTGCTCTCAGACATTGCTGCCTGCAGCACAAGGAGGGAAGCAACAAAGGGCATGCTCTTTGAAGGCAAGGGGGAGTTCTGGCCATATCCCTGTGTGTGGATGGAGTGCCTCACTCTCCCAAGGGCTGACATTACTCACTGACTCTCCCTCAGCTACACAAGGGTGTAGCAGCGCTTCCCTGCATCTTCTCTGGGGCCTGAATGCATCAGGTCTAGGCTGCAGCTCTCCTGTCAGCTGCTAGATAAACATTACATGTTGACATCCCTCTCCTCCCTGGGAATGTGAAAAACTTGAGGGTTTGGGCCCTTTTTCTCCACACCTCCCACATGGAGCAATTCCTCTCAGTGCTACTTGCCAGCCCTGGGAAGAGCTCCGTGATTTGGATCCACTCCTTCGTGCATCTCTGGAGTTTTGCAGAGCAGGCAGCACTAACTGGGCACCAGTGCAGAATGTGCTGGTCCAGGCACTGCGTGTTGCCTGACTTGTAAAGAGGAGGTTGGTGCCACTGAAATGGGGAGGGAGGTGACTTATTCTGCAGTGGGGATGTCATGAACCCAGGATCTGGCCTCTTGGCTGACCTGCTGTACAGCTGGAGCAAGGCCAACACTAAAATACTTCTTCCTTATGTTTGAACCTGCCACAGAAGCCATGAATCATCACACCATTGTGTTAGGGCTTCTCTACAGCATAAGGATGCTACTTTTGAGCCTTCATCCCCATCATGCTGTGTTTTTCTTTGTGACTGTAAGCTATGAAAAAGCAAACTTATTTCTGCTGCCAACATCCGTGCTTACATACGTTGAGAAGTGTTGCGCCCTAGCACCTGAAACAGATGGACAATTTTATGTATGTGGGGAGAATGATGCTATGATAAAATGCAGTAGCTCCCTCTTCAAGCAGTGCCAAGGCATATGATACTCATGTTTTTGTCTTCTAGCTGAGGTGGAAGGGTTGCAGGTCACTGTGCCTGAGAAGAAGAAGGTGGCCATGTTATTTCAGCCTGCTCTGCTTCGCTGCCATTTCTCCACTTCTTCCACCCAGCCAGCTGTGGTACAGTGGAGGTACAAATCCTACTGCCAGGACCGGATGGGAGAAGCTCTGGGTATGGTGACTTCTGGTTTGCAAACAATGAGCAAGAGGAACCTGGACTGGGATCCCTACCTGGACTGTGTGGACAGCAGGAGGACAGTCCGTGTCGTGGCTTCCAAACAGGGATCTGCCATCACCATAGGAGACTTCTATAAGGAAAGAGATGTCAGCATTGTCCACGGTAACTCTCCTGCCCCAGTGATGCTTGGTGGGGGCTGGGATGGACCCTGAGCAATTTGGGATGCTGGAGTCTGGCACTAATTGTTCAGTTGACTCTTAAAAAAGGCTGTGGGAAGGGAGCTGTTGTATTTAGGATTCAGCCAACCAGCCCTAGACCCAAAGGTAATTTCCTTTGGCACTTCCCTTCAATTCACTCCACTTAGATCTTCAATTCAGACACAGTATTGTTTTTTCCCTTCCACGAAGTAGAAGCTTTTTATTCCTGACTTCTGCATATTGCTGTGTATATAGGTTTTCCTTAGCAAAGGGGTGGCAGCAAGAGAGATACAAATTCAGTCTCTGCAGGATAGGTTTTTCTTCCTTGCAAATGCCACTGATGTTTTCCTAGTTCTGAAATATCAAGATTATCCTACACCTCATGTTTGCTCAACCATAGACTTCACCAGCTTACTCTGTCATGAACCTAAACCCACACAGCCTCGGGCAGAGTGAAAGGAAGAGTTTTCCATGGGGCAAAGTCAGGTTGGGTGGAGGTGGGGAACAGCAGGGTCCTTAAACAATTTTGTCTGGAAGGCTGTGTGAGAGACCTTGTCCCTGGAAAGTACAAGGTGTCTGACTGACTGGGGTGACCACCTAGACAGAAGTGGAGACTCCTTGGTGTGGAGATCAGCCTCACGAGAGGGAATGTTTTCCTGTGTGTAACCTCTTCACAAATGACTGAGGTGCTGTAGAGGAGACGCTGTCTAAGCCCCATGACATGAATAGCATCAGGACCCCAGCCTTGGGTGACAGGAAGGACACAGAGAGACATTAGTGACCCCTTCTGCTCTTGGCACTTGCACAGTGAGCTGCCTCTGCAGCATTATCTGTCTTCCCACCTACAGCTAGAAGTCCTGAGCCTGTTGTTTTTTCCTGAATACTCTGAGATTCTGGATAAGGTTAACCCCCTCTTCTTAGTAAGGAAAATAAATGGATTTGGGACACGGAGCACTCAACACTCCATCCTTCCTGTAAGTGTTGGAGGGGAAGCCTGACTTTTCTTTTTTTGCCTTGCAGATGCAGACCTGCAGATTGGGAAGTTGATGTGGGGAGACAGTGGCCTCTATTACTGCCTTATTATCACACCAGATGATGTGGAGGGCAAGAATGAAGAATCAGTGGAGCTTCTTGTGCTTGGTGAGGCCTCTTGTCGGGCTGCTTTTTGGGCAGATACCTGATGCATCTTTCCTCCTGCTCTCTCTCTGTCTCTCCCATCTCTGTGCACCGTATTACTATGGGTGTAAGAGCTATGTAAAACAGTCCCTGCAGCACTGTCACCATTGCCTTGCACCTTGTGCAGTCATTCACACCTAGGCAAAGTGGGTGGCAAATGCTACCAAACCAGAATAGTAATGTTTACACCCACACTGCTCACACGTTACACAGGCGTAAATGACTGCAGAAACTGCGGGGCTGTGGAAAGGCAGAACCCTTGTTTTTAAGGGATAAAACAAAAAACTTGCAGCAAAATGAACACTTGAGACAGAGTCTTTTAACAGCAGACACCCAGAAGATATCAAATCCTGTGATTTTTGCAGTCCTCATCCTACTCTTCTGACCTGTGAGGATGTCAAGAAGCACTGTGTTGAATATGTCAGTTTGAGAGATCTTCTTGTGTGCCTAATAGCACTTGTCCAGTTAGAGGTGCAGTTCCACAGTCATCCTAATCAGGTCTGAGCTGGTGCTGCCACTAACAGGACCTACCCCCTCTGTGGTGTGTGTGCTTGGCTGTTTCTGTTAAGCTCCCTTGAACAGTGTGCTGAGCAGGATCAGTTTCTTCCCCATTTGCTGGGTTTGCTTTCAGTGGTGGCTTCACTGACACACCTCACTGTAAAGGTCAGAAAAGCAGCCATTCCAACTATAGGAGAAAAGCAGAGTGGAATGGACCTTCCAGGGACTTCTGTTGACATACCTGGAGCCAGCTGTAGTAATTCAAGCCTAGATTCCCCAGGAGAGCAAGCTGAGTTTTTCCCAGATTACCTTAATACCTCACCATAGCTCTTGTGTGTACAAATTTGTGCATCCTGTGATGGAAATACTAAAAATCTTGGGTTGATAGTGTGTAGGTGATCTGTGGAGGCGTACCACAGAACACATCTTGTCAAGTGTTCCCTTGATCTCCTGCCAAAGGTCACAGTTTAACTGGTATTTATATTTGGAGCTGTAGTTATCATCACCAAATATACCAGACTGAATGGCTGACAGTGCCATTGCCCCTCCTCACCCCTCTAATGTCAGTCAGACTATGGACAGTTGGAGTGGAAGGTCAGAAAGTGGAAGGTCAGTCTGGTCACTCCGGAATCACACGCCTGTGTAGATCCACAGTGTGACTGTGCATCATCTGCCACTCAATAACAGGTCCAGAGCTGACCTGTGTGAGTTCAGGTGAGGTTATCTCTGCCATGTGGCAGTGGGAGCTGTTAAAATCCTCTCCTGAGGTCCTGTGTCTGTGTAGTGATGAGCTGCTGAATTTTTGTCCCTTCTTCACCTTCCTGTCTAGGATTTGGTGTCTTCCTCTTGTGCATCTACAACTGTGCTCAGACACCAGTGATGAAATAGTGCCATGGTAACAGGAAGAGTTGGGTTTTCAGTGTGTACAGAAGGCTGTGGGGAGAAAACACAGAATTCCCCTCCTCTGGAGCTGGCCTGATGCCTCTGCCCCCAGTTCATTGTGGCTGTGTTGGGGGACACGTGTAGCTTAGGCTGTGTCACCCTTGGCCACATCTGCTTTTCTGTTTGGCCTCTGGGTCTGACCTTGCACTTTTATGCAGCTCTGCCAAGTTTGGCAGCAGCATGAGAGCAGACTTGTCGTGGGCTTGCTTCTGCCTCATGCTGTTAGGCAGCCTCTGTATATTGCTTTTCCTGGGTAGAGGCAACATTCCAGCTTTTGGTGCAATTCCAGGGTTACCTACCTATTTTCCTCCTTCCCTCTCTTTCCCTTCTCATCTTATTCTATTCCTTCTGCCTTTGCTGTTACTTTTTCTTTGTTTTCCTTTACCTCTCCCTATTGATGGCTAAAGGATGAAGCAGCCAGTGATGAAAATACCATTTCTTAATATTCTTCATGTTCTGGGATATTTTTTGTTCCATCCCATTGTTTGGAGGGAGACACTGAATACAGATGTAGATTGTAGCAATTCCATAGTCCTAGGGGACACGTGGTAAAAGGGTTTTGTTTGCTGCTCTTTGGGTGGAACCCAGATTCCATGTTAGAGAGGTTGGAGCAGCAGAGGGATAGTGTGTGAGAGATGCTACGATTCCCAGAGCACATTGCTGTTTGCTCCCTGCTGACAGTGGTCTCTCAGATACAATTTACATTGCTTATTTTGGGGTTGCTGCATGATTTCAGCATAAATTAGAATTTTGAATAGAGCAGAGGTTCTACCCAGTCACGTTATGCTTGGGGTGACAGAAAAATCAGAATGGAAAAGGAAATAAGAAAATATCCCTTCTAGTGGTTTCTTATTAATGCCAGGATGAAAGGGCAGTTTAATATCATGGTGAAACCATGAAAGTACTGAGAGGCAAAAATGGTAGATATCATACTAATAGCATCAATAAATTAATGGAAGTTGTTTAGCTAAAAGTGGAGGATCGTGCTTTTATACAGTGAATCATACCATGAAAAATGGATCAAAAGGCACTTTATCACTACTTAGAGCAAAATCCAAAACCTGGGCAATTTACAGGCTTTTGTTTTTTTTCCTTAGGAAAGTGATCACAGAGACCTTCAGTGACCTCTCAAGTAGCCAGGGAGCCTGGGTCATGATGGGATTGCATGTTGGGTTTTGTTACCTGGATGTGTCCTGTTGACACACAGAGCTGCTGGTCAGCTCTGGGTAGCATCAGAGAATCCCATGTGCTGTCCTCATGTCACACTGATTTCAGAAAAGCATGCAGGCATTTATTTATATCCATTTGGGCTCAGCAAAGCTGATAGGATTTGTAAAGAATACCTGATGTTAGGCACGTGCTTATTATGTACTTTGCTGAAAAGACCATTCAGTATCTTTTGCTTAGTCAGGGACTTTACCCTCTCTAAGGGAATTGGTGCACATTTATTATATTTTAAAAAATATTCTTTAGTCCTTATTACTCTCTACAACTGTTTGAAAGGAGGTTGTAGCAAAGTGGGGGCTCATCCTCAAGGGGTGCCAGAGGGGGCAGGGGTTCAGGTTGGACATCAAAAGGAATTTCTTCCCAGTAGGGTTGGTTAAACATTGGAATGGGCTGCACAGGGAGGTGATGAAGTCACTGTCTCTGAGCCATTAAGGAAGGACTGGATGTGGCACTCAGTTCCATGGTCTGGTGGTGTTTGGTCACAGGTTGGACTCTGTGATCTCCAAGGTCTTTTCCAACCTAAACGATTCTTTGATTCTGTGATATATGTGCATTTTAATGGCATTTGGAATCTCCAAACAGGATGTAGCATGCTGGAAACTGTATGAACTCTGCTTCTGCTGCAGACTAGTCCAGAGTTTAGCAATTCCATAGCAGGAATCAAGTGATACTCCCTGCAGTCATGTTTTATTAGAAAAGGAGAACCTTTGCTGACATTACAGCTAGGCTAATGAAACCAGTTGCAACTTTATACATTTTATTTTTCAAACTTTTTAATATGATTGAATCTAAAAGGCTGAATCCTAAATTGAAGGAAGTCTGCATTTCTGTTGTAGTGTCTGGCAGCTAATGTCCTGCTTCTTGAAACACAGACAGTGCTATTAATCATATTGTTATTTGTCGCCCCTGTGTATTGCTTTTTTTGTATGAGAATGTCAATGGGCTTCAGTAAAGTAATTCATTGCAGGTTTTCTGAAGGGAACTGCAGGTGTAGCAGTGCAGGGATGCAGTGAGCCTGAAGTAACCTTCAGACCAGAAGTACAGTGACCAGTGTCAGTGTCATCCCAGCTTTGTGCCACCAGCTCATGTCAGGAAGGAGTCTGGTTTCCTTGCATGACATTGCACACAACCCAATAAGCCTTCCCAAGAGCCAGAATTTACTAACCAGGTGCAGGGACCTATGGAAGCTGCTACACTGCTCCCTTCCCAAGCTAGAACAGCTACAGAGCAGTGCCTGTACATACAGCTCAGCTGGGCACCCTGGAACACACAGGTCTGGGCAGGCTTGGTGATGTTTGCATTCTGAGATTTTACATAGCTTAGACATGCTTCACAAAACAGTGCCTCCATTCCCAGGACCTGCCAAGTTTCTGGAAGAGGCCAGAAAGTACTCCACTAATCCCAGATGTTGGATTGACACTTTGGTTAGTGATCCATGTGCTTTGCTGGACAGCTATTGTCTGCTTTTTTTTCCATCCAATTCACCAGCTAATATTATATAAACTGTATATCAGTGAAATATTATTTTATAGTTAATCACAGAATCATAGAATCATAAAGGTTGGAGAAGACTCCAAGGTCACTGAGTTCAACCTTTGGAGAAGACTCCAAGATCACTGAGTTCAACCTTTGACTGAGTTCAACCAGCATCTCAACTAAACCATAGCACTAAGTGCCACAAGTTTCTCGAACACTTCCAGGGATGATGATTCCACCACATCCCTGGACAGCCCATTCCAGTGCTTAACCACCCTTTCAGTGACAAAACTCTTCCTGATGTCCAACCTGAAACTGCCCTGGCACAGCTTGAAGCCATTTCCTCTCTTTCTGTCACTTTTTCCCTGGGAAAAGAGGTCAACCCATCTTTCCACACCCTCCTTTCAGGTGGTTGTAGAGAGTGGTAAGGTCCCTCCTGAGCCTCCTTTTCTCCAGGTTAAATCCCCTCAGCCACTCCTCATCAGACTTGCACTCCAAATCCTTCCCCAGCTCCATTCTCCTCTCTGGACTCACTCATGCCTTTCTCAGAGTGAGGGGCTCAAACATAAACACAGGACTTGAGGGGCCTCACTGTGCTCTGCACAGAGGGACAATCTCTGCCCTGGTCCTGCTGGCCACACTGTTCCTGGTCCAAACCAGGATACCATTGACCTCCTTGCCCACCTGGGCACCCTCTGGCTGATGTTCAGCCACTTTTGACCAGCACCCCCAGATGCTTTTTCATCACACAATTTTCCAGCTGCTGTTCTCCAGCCTGTAGTGCTGCTAGCTGCTCCAGGAAAATGCTGTGGGAGACACTCTCAAAGGCTTTATTAAGTCCAGGAAGACACATCCAGTCTTTTCTCTCATCCTCTGGGTGGGCCACCTGGTCATACAAAGGAGATCAGCTTGGTCAAGGAGGTCTTGCCTTTCCTAAACCTATGCTGGATCCTTCTGATCCACTGGCTGTCCTGTATGTGCTGTGTGGTCGCACTCAAGATCATCTATTCCATAACCTTCCTGAGCACCAAGGTCAGTCTGACAGGCCTGAAATTCCCCACATAAATCTTTCAGAGGCTGAAGCTTCTCCCATTGTTATGCTTTCAATAACAACAGTTAGCACTTGAGGTTTGTGTTAATTTCTGGAATTAACAGAAATTAGCTGGAAACTAACACTGGTAAACTGACATCTTCTGCAGTTTATATTACCAGCCAGTATCCAAATAGGCTAAACCCCAAATTTAAAAAGTCTCACACCCATAGTAAAAGTAGTAAAGGATGTAAAATAAAGAATGTAGATACATGTACACACAGCATATTGTACAGTAATTAATGTACTAATAGAGACATGTGTTGACTTTCAGTGAGGATAAATCTCCAGCGGGACACGTGTGTATGGTGTGCAATGCTAATAAGGCAGTTCTTACTCAGCAAAGTGACTCAATAGCTGGTATAAATATAGCCAGGTTTGGAGTCTCTTCTATGCCAGGAGAGACTGTATAATAAAATTTGACATGATTTCGGAGATTGAAAAGTTCTTGGCAAAATTTTCCCTTACATGATGTTGGTTTTAGGATTTTGCTCTGATTTGCTGAAAAGCTGCCAGTAGCATCTGAGCCAGTGCTCGGTCACAGGAGTTGGCAGAGTTGTGCTGGTGGCCTTGTGTTGGGGATGTGTTGGCCCACATCTCGGCTGGGAAAATGTCTGTGAGCAACTCCACAGAGAATGTTAGCTGACCTTGAGCTGTGACCAAAGGTGGGTAGTGCCAGCAGGAGAAGGAAGTGATTGGCACGGGAGCCTTCCTCTTAAAAATCCAGGAGAAGTGTTGATGCACCGCCCCAGACCACTCTGCTGCCGCCTTTGTAACCTGCTTCCAGTCCCCCTCATCCTAGCCCAGCCTACTCCTGGTTATTTATTTCACACCAATTAGAAGTGCTACTTGTTGCCAAGGTTTTTTACCCCTGTTTTCCTCCTTATTTGCCAGCTGCTGGCAAAGGAGACTGGTGTGATTAAAAGACCGCGGTTACTAAGGTAGCCATGGCAACAGCCTCCTTGGAGGTCTCTGTTGCCTGCTAAAACTTTGATCTCCAAAAGGGGCTGCTGCTGTTTCTCAGTCCAGTTGAAGAGAAGGATGGGAAGAAAGGATAAAGTTTACTCCGAGCAGAGGGAGCACAGAGGAACTCATTGCAGAGCCGTGCTCCCCCAATAAATCTCACAGCAGATGCCTTGGAAAAATATCTGATGTACAAGGGCCGCACTTCCTCTGCTATGCTTTCCAGCCTCTCCTCAGGGCAGGGTCCCTTGCCAGGGGACTCTTGCTGTGGCATGGCTTGGCTAAGTTTTCCACCACTGAGAAGGAAATAATTCCCTCAGTAGTTGCTGTGTCCTGTGATCCCACTGCAGCAGGTAGGGCTGCAGAAGCAGCCTTCAAACAGGAAAACAGTTCAGCAGTTACTGCCATAGTTACTCAATATTTATCACATTTATGCGATTCCCAGGATCTACCACGTTCCCATATTTACCCAATTGCTGTGTTTCTGACTGCACCTGCGCCTACTTTATTCATGCCATCATTTCTTTTCAGCTGCACCACTTACCCTAATTATTTTTGTGTCTCTTCTCTGCAGACTCTCTGCTAATTGTGTGCTTGACTCCAGGTCTTCCCTGCTCCGCTGCTATTTGCTCGCTGCTCTGTCGCCTGCCTGCCTCCTGTGTATTAACTCCTGTCCTCGCTCGCCTCTGCTGTGTGTCTGCACCTCTTGGAGCTGCTCTGCATCCCCTCAGCTTTTCCTCTCCCATCCCTCCCCCTGTGCTCTGCCAGTGCAGGTGAAGGGCTTGCGAGCTCCGTTGCGTTTCAAGGCTGGCTGGGGCCTGGGGCGTGTGAGGTGCCTGGTGAGAGGCCACTGTGGGCAGGTAAAACCCTTCAGCAGCGTGGTGGGAATGGAGATGGCACATGTCCCAGATCCTTGCAGAATGAGGACAAGCTCCTAGCTCTGACACAGTCACCCGGGACAACCCTGGAAAACGGGGCCATTGTCTGTTCCCTCTATCCCCTCGGTGGTCAGAGCTTGCACAGAGGACACGAAGCTCTTGTGGGTGGGGGCACAGATCTGTGACTCAGCAGTGGCTTGGAGTGCCTGCAGCCCTTTCTCAGGTGGGCAGAGCTGCTGTGCAGAGGTGGTGTGGCCAGATGGTCTCTTGGCAGAATGTTTTACTGAGTTGTTTCTTCCCCACCACTTGCTATCCAGCCCCAGCATCCACTTTAAAATTTCCCTGAAAAAAAAGCCCAAAAAGAGAGAAAAGCCCAGCGAAGGAGCATCCTAGGCATGGAGAGATGGGTGGGTGCTGGCCATGGGTGCTCTGACTGCTTTCTGCTTGCTGTTACAGCCATGGGTCCAAAAGGACGCCCTGCTTTCTCTTTTGGGCAGTGTGTGACCCACCAAGGTGCTGCCCTGGGATCCCCTCTGTGGCCACCACCTGGCTCTGGGCTGTGCCCATGTGTGGGCCAGGCTTGCAGAGGGCAGGAGACAAGAGCTAGTGGCAGCACTGTCCCCTGAGCCCTGTGTTCCTGTGTCCCTGTGCAGGACAGGGATTTTGCTCCACTTGTTGCTGACAGCAGCAGCAGCAGAGGGAGGAAAAGTCACCTTCAATGAGGGACAATGGTGGGAGCCTCCCGTTGCTGGGGTAACTCAGCCTGTTGGCTTCCCTGAAGGAATGGGTTGGGGAAAGGTTATCAGGGGATTAATCCAGCCTGGGGCTGTGGGAAGCTGCTGGAGGCTCACAGTCCAGGGGTGGGCATTGTGCTTGCTGGCTGTCAGCTGGGCTGGGCAAGGCAGGCAGAGTTCAGGCAGAACTGTGGTGGGATTTGCTGTTGCCTCAGGTCCTCCCAGGCTTTGTGCATCCCAGCTGGGGGCTCTGGGGCCCCCAGGGATGTGTGAGTCCCCTTGGCAGGACAGGGATGCAAATTCCCCAGGCAGATACTCTGACAAGCCAAATGAGGCTCCACAAGTACTGGCTGCTCGTGGGTAGCACAGAGCAGCTGCTTTGGTGTCTTTGTTTTTACCAAGTTCTCAGGGATACTTTTTTCCCTGTTGGACATGTGATTCCTCTTGGAGATCAGAAGGTACCCAGCACTAGCAGGGTTCAAGTCTCTCCAGGTAGGTTCAAAAAAAAGCAGCCACCTATTTGCCAATGACCATTTGAGAAGGAGTTTCTGCTGCCTAAAGGTGTAATTTCCTTGCTTTTTTAACCACAAGTAGAGGCCCTAAATTAGCTATGTATGTCCAGCAATTTGTCCAGTGGTATCTGCTCTCACACTAGGGCTTCATGTGAGCTTGTGCAGAGGTAATAACACATGGGAGGTGAGCTACATGCTCATGTCTGCCCATATTCTACATGTATGTGGTTCATGTGGGTGCTGTTCACATATGCATACAGAGGCCTGCAAAATAATTGCATATTGTTTTATCAAAATAAGGAATATACTTAATATGCACGTGGAACATAACACGCTAGTTGTGAGCAGCTTGGACACTTGATCCTTCCAGGAAATGGACTGCAAAGAATGTCGTGAAACTCTTTGTAAATGTAGATGAAAATTTTGCAGCACACTGGTGGCAAGAGTCCTCCCTCAAAGTGGTAAATGGGGAGCAATTATGTGAAGCATCACCGTGCTATCTTTTGCTAAGGATTCGTGACCACCTCATCAGGATGGGCGTTCCTGTGAGTACTAGTCAGCTTTGATGAGTTGCAACTGGCTGCAAAGCACTGCCTGCAGTCATGGTATACTCATTATGGCTCCAGCAGGCTTCCTTGTGGATTTTTGATCTCTACAGATCTCTGCTGAAGCACTGAGAAAAAACGGCTGGTGGGAATTTGATTGTAATAACCTTCAAGGACAGACTAGAGGCCGAGGAACTTGGGATCCAGTTCATCACTGTGTCTGAGTGCTGCGTAGTGCAGGACCTGGAGGGCATGTGGGGAGGTTAAAGGTAGCTTTCTAGCACTTTTGCATTGGCTTACCCTTAGCTGCTCCTGTTGTTCTGCCCACAATGTGTGTCTCTCTTCAGAGCACTGCTCTCCTACCGTATGCATGTCTTTAAAAATCCCAGCATGATCCTGGGGCTCTATGGGAGAGTTCACAGCACAGCTGCACTTAGGGCTGTTCTGCCAATGCACAGGTGTGTGTAAATTACAGCTGAGCACTGTGCAGGGTGTTTGCTGTGTGCTGGAAATATCCCAGACATTCTGTGCCAAAACAAACAGGCATCAAGCTGCCTTTGGGCTTGGAGTTTGTTTGTATTTGGTTGTAAATTATAAATTTGAAGTTGACTTGCCTGTTTTTGTTTATTTCCTTTTTCTTTTGCAAAGTGATCCCACAAATTTCTCCATGAATCCTTCCCTGGCTGGTTTGCTTCCATTGGGAGTTGGCCTTTGTCACACAGTCTCACCAAGGTGCTCGTGCATCTCCAAATAACTAGCCCATATGCACAGCATTCCTTCAAGGCTCCTTTCCTGGAGTCCTTGGTGCACTCACCGAGCCCCACATGGAGAGCAGCATCCATGGGTTTTGGAAGCACGTGGCTGATATATCACTAGCCTTGAGTTAAAGATGTTTCATATCTGTAGAAACTACATCAGTGTGTTTCAAAAATAAACTGTGTCCTGTTTAAGGGCGGTTGTGCATTTCCAGGAGCTTTTGCATGTGTAGAGCATAACTCCAGGAAGATGTTACCATGTAACCATGCTAAAGGGACTCCTTTTTCTTGTCATTTTGTGCCTAGATTGGAGAAGCTCTGTTCCAGATTCTTTCCCCCCAGCTCTGCTGATAAAGATAAAATTCAAGGACACAGAAATGGCAGAAGTGCAGAGGCAGACACCAGGCATCGAGCAGGATGACATCTGTGCTTGATAGGAATTCACATAACGCAGAGTGCAAGTGGGCTGATGAGGAAGGGAACTGGAGGCTAAGGCAGGGGCTGGGGAGTGTGTTTTTCTTGCAGTAACCTCTCTCCTTCTTCTCCTCCTTCTGTCTTTTCTAGGCAGGACAGGGCTGCTTGCTGATCTCTTGCCCAGTTTTGCTGTGGAGATTATGCCAGGTATTCAGTCATTTCACCCTTAATCATCCATTCCTCTGTCATCTTGTCTGTTTATCCTTCTGCAGCATCTTTATGTGGTGTATGTTTCACTTGTATGTGTGTTTTATTTGGGGGTTTAAAGAGAAAAGCCTATCCCTTACTGGAAAAGCCTCACTTACTGGAAAAGCGCTGGGTTTGGATCTGAGAGAGCTGATGCTGGGCCATGCTGGGAGCCAACATACAGAGATGGTTGATGTCATGCCAGGATCAGTGTGAAAGCAGAAATGCCAGAGCTGTTCTGGGGAGGTTTTCTATCGAGTTCTCTGCTCTCCCCCTGCTAGCACAGAGGAACTTGTGCTGCAGCCTGTGAGACCCCACAGCCCTGCGTGGCTCTGTGTGTCAGCTGCTCCTGTGCAGTCACTCAGCTCCCCAGAGCTGGCCTGTGCTGTGCTCCACCATCACCACAGATGGTAGCACAGGAGGTGCTGGGAATAGAGCATTGGCTAGCAACCCATCAGTGGCACAAGCCCCTCTTGTGCTGCATGGCCAGGCCATGAGCTTGGAAACACCAGGTGGCCAGGCCCGATGTGAGAGCTCCATGCCTGTGAAAATCTCTTGCTAGCCAAAACTAGCGAGAGCCACCAGTTCTGGAGCTCCTTGCAGAGAAGACAGAGGCTGTGCAACAGATTGTTCTTGAAAGGGAAAAGCCATGAGAATATTTAGCCCTCGAGTCATCTGATAATTCCCTGGTGGTGCCCGAGGAGCGTTTCTTTCACACGTTTGTGCAAAAATGCAACTCCACATAAATGTGTGAAGCTATTTTCAAGCCTGTCCCAGAGATGCAAACAGAGAGAAGGCAGACACTCACCCACCTCCAGTGTAACCCAAAGCTCCCTAGAATTCCTGCATGGCAGGAGAGGGATTGGTCTTTTCAGCATAGATAACAGTTGATTTGCTATTGCCTAACACTTTCCCCCCCTGTTATTTAGAATTTCATTGAATGGGTATAAAATTGTGGTGTGTTGGCCAGATATCTTTCTGGTACCCTCACTGCATGGGTAGACAACAAGAGAGTGTAAGATGCAGCAGCAAACCACATTTCAGCTGTTGGTGTTGCCTGATACATGAGTAAAGAAAAGCAGATACTTCTGCAAGCACAAAGCAGTAGTTTCCAGTGAGGACACAGCTTGGTAGTCATTTGAATCTCAGCATTACACAGGTGTATCAGGAACTTGTTGAACCCCAGTTTTGTGCATAAAGGAACGGCCAGCAGGCTCTTTTTGCTGGTTTTTTAACCTCATCAGAAAAGGAAATGGTCTAACTTCCTATGCAGTAAAATCCTGACTCACAGGTCCCTGTGGCTGGGACCCTGATTTCAAACATCCACTTTATATGCTGAGTGAGTATCCTGCAACGTGTAATGTACACACTAACCTGACCCTTTTTGTACTCCTAGAATGTATTCTGGGAGACCACAGATACACTTCTAATGGACTTGCTGTCTGTTTTTTCCTCTAGCAGCCTTTTACCCTTTATGGAGTGGTTGTGAGCTGTTCACTAATAGCTCTGGAGATCTGACATCTGAGTTTCACTGGATAGCTGTGGCTGGACACTTGTGTCAAGCAGTACTGCTTGTTTCACCTCCTTCCCTGTGTCCATGATGGTTGGAGAAAACAAGATGTGAACACAACAAAGAAAAAGTCACTAAGCTCTTGCTTAGATTGGTCTAAATTAGGAAGTACAGGACTGGAAAGAATAGTTTGGCTCCCTATCTTGCACTCTATCTACAGCACCATATAATTTCATCCTTTCTGTAACTTTAGCAAGCTTATGAGTAGCCTAAGGTTTGGCCTTTCTCTTTCCCATTGGATCGCTTTTTTTGATGGGCTTCTTTTAGCTTCTCTCTATATCACTGATTATCTATTTCTGTCCACTTATGTAAGATCTGTAACTACAATACCTGCTTTTCCTCCTGCATTTATCCTCCTACTATATTTACAGGCAGGAGCTACATCTTCCCTCAGCCTTCTGTTTAATAGAATAACTCAGCAGGCTTCAGCTCCCCTGCTGCCAGGCAGGCTCCAGAGTCCCTTCATCCCTCAATCCCTGCCTTCCATCGGCTCCGACCTAAATTTGTCTTTTCTGCTGCAAAGATGACCAGAGCTGTATAACATCAATAACTTCAGATGAAGTTATGTAGAGAGGAGACCTTGTGATGGCATTGATATTTCCTTTGTACTGCTGGAAATTCTTCCCTTTTTGGGCCTAGGATTACATTTGCCATTTTTGGTGGCTTTATTGTGTGTGAGGTGACAGTAAACCTATGTGTACTGGATCATTTCTCTTGTTTTTCAGTTCTTCTCAACCAGTGAAGTTCTGTTCAGAAAAGAAATTGTTCTTGATCTGTGAACCTGTGACACTGAAACTATTGCTGCATACTTTGAAATTCAGGATAATACTGCATTTCACATTTCCTATTGTAGACCCAAGGACAATTGGCCCTTTGTATAACATGTCCCAGCCTTTAGTGACAATGCATCCCTACTGCTTACTGTCATGATATTTTAACACATTTTTACTTTCTATGTCAAGATAATTTATGAAAATATTAAGCAAAACAGCTGCTAGAAGCAGAACTTGAGGGACAGTGTCAGTTATCTCTCAGCTCTTGCTTTCCCATTCATGAATGCTTCCCTTCTGCCCTTTCCTTACTTGTTAGCTGAATTTTTCTCAGCATATAGTAAGTTCAACCCCAAAAGGTTATTCCACAGGGACCAACATTAAATGCAAATTTAAATGAAATTCATCTGTGTCAGCCAAAAAAGAAATAATTTTTAAAAAATTTCACTTCACACTTCTGAAGTGTTTTGATTTGTAGATGCCAGATCTTTGACTGACATTTTTCAAAGGAAATTTTAAATTCTTGATTTAAAATGGCATTTTTAAAAAGGGGAATTGTTTGTAAAAGAGTTAAGGAAAGCTCCAACAAAGTAAAGACTCATACTTTTGTTCAAACAGAACGCTGTTGATGGATCAAAAATGACACTTCTTATTTTTGCGTTGTATTAAGAACTAGGAAAATTTCTATTTTGAATGGTCCAAATGAAACATTTTTCCTTGACTTTTTAGCTTAGCAACACAGGTCAGGGGCACACTGTTTTTCCAGTGTGATTCTTCATGCACATTTGCAATCCTTGTATCAATACTTCTTAATTTCAAATAGCATTGTCCCAGGAGACTCTTCAGTGAACGCTGGACTGGACTTCTGTTTGGAAATAGTGGTCTGCTGCTTATTTTCCTCTGAAGTGGGGATGAACCCTTTCCCACTGTAAAGCAGCCCCACCATGTCTTCATTTGCTTTTTGCCATTTTTTCGAGGTGGTTGAATGACCACTTGGGTACACCTGAAGTCTTTTCCCCACCAGCAGTCTTGCTTTGAGATAGGTTGGTGCATTTCTCTGACATAAAACCCGCTCCAGGCCTCCTGTATGTTCAGAGTCTTGTCATTTCTTAGACTATATGTGTTCACTGATCATTCCCTTGGTGTGTGGAATTCCTTAAGTGGCAGTAGGTGCTGCCCTGGCACAGGCTGAACCCTGCTCCCACCAAATTTCCCAGCAGCAAAGTGTAGAGAAACCTTTCCTCCCTTCCCTTTTAAACCCCATCCTGGTTTTTGTGGGCCAGCTCTTGTGTGCTTTCATTTGTAGGGTGTTTTTCAGCTGCTCCCTTTTGGGGCCTGGCACACAGCATCTGAGGCTTCAATGGGGGAGAAAAAAAAGTGTTTGTTAGGTTTCCTGGCTGGCTGTGGCTCCTGAATAGGATGTTCGTTCGGCGCATTCAAAAGAATAATTGCGTGCGTAGGCCTCGCTGCTAAGGGGCAGGCCTGGCTCGTTTACTGGGCTATTTATAGCCTGCTTTTCACCATCGTTTGTCCCATTAAAACCAGAATGTGGGCAGGGAACAAACACATAAGCAGGGCATGAACATGGCCGAGAAGAATGAGTCTTTGATGAGGTCCAAATGCTAATGGGGCACATCCTGCGGCGTTGGCGCAGGTCTGCTGTGGGGTGAAGGGTTTCTGGCCGGGATACCAGGGCTCCTGCCTCTGTGCAGCTCGCCTCTCAGCCAGCCAGAGATGCTGCCAGAAGGGACCACAGCTCTGTGGCTCGTTTCTCACTGTCATGTGCCATTTCTGCTTTGACACAAGAGGAAGAGTAGAACTGGTCCTAGACCCACAGGCAGTCGGTCCACTTCTGTTATTCACCTGTGTGTTTTGTCCCCATGCTCTCTCCGCTGGGAGGATGTTGCTGACGTTCTCTGCCACAGCAATGTGCAGCCCTGTAAGTATCTCCCTTTCTCCCCTTGTTTTCCAGAGTGGGTCTTTGTGGGCCTGGTGATCCTGGGGGCGTTCCTGTTCTTCCTCCTGGTGGGGATCTGCTGGTGCCAGTGCTGCCCACACAGCTGCTGCTGTTACGTCCGCTGCCCCTGCTGTCCTGAGTCCTGCTGCTGTCCCCGGGCGCGTGAGTGACCCTGTCCAAGCCTGGTGCAAATCTTCTGCCCTACTACTTCTGCTCCCTGGCAGAACAGGAGGAGAATCTGCTAATACTCCTTCCTTTGCCTTGAGCACTTTGCTTGGCTAAAGAACTGGTTCTTAGGGAGTGAAGCATCTGACCTATTACTCAATGGTTGAATGCTCAAAGTTAATTACAAATGTAATTCCCCAAGCCTTCCCTGCCTTGGCAGCTGTGCCTGCTTTTCCAAAGTGTCACGCTCCCATTCCAAAGTTGTTGTTGTGTCAATGAATGTTGCGGGTCAGAGCTAAGAGCATCCTGGGAGGTTTCTTCCTGGCAATGCAAATCAGCTGTCCTCTACAACAGTGCAAAATCCTTGCAACCCAGCAAGGTTCCTGGTCAGGCTCAGTCAGATCTGTCAAGTTCCATGAGCCTCATCCTGCTGCTTGAGTCATCAGTTATTTTTAAAGCTGAACTGCCACTAAATCATGGCAGCGGTGATGCTGGCTGTAACACCCTGAGTGCCTTTCTGGGCCTCTTGCAGTGCCATTGTTATTATATGCACTATTATTATATGCAGTGCATATTTCAAACTTCCCTCAGTTCCCTTTGAGGCTTAGAGAAATTCAGGTTGGTCCTTGTTAATTCATTTGTCTCCTGTGGGGTTGCCAGCAATATTGGCACAGGTTTCGTCCATGTGTCCAGTGGGTCTGTGGGGGGCTGTTGTGTGATGCTGACTCTTGTTCTTTTTCTTTTTCAGTGTATGTAGCAGGCAAAGCAGCAAAAGCTGGGTACCCTCCTGCAGTCTCCACCATGCCAGGTCCATACTACATCCCCAGTGTTCCCGTAGCTGGTGTTCCATCTCCTGCTGTGCTGATGGATAAGTCACACCCCCCTCCCTTAGCTCCAAGTGAGGCCAGTGGAGGAAGCCAAAATGGTAATTTGCAGTGCCAGGCACAACATTCAGTCCTCTTACTGGGAGCAGGGCTGGGAAGGGGAGGAACAACAGTCACTGATCGAGTGGTGTGAAGAGAAGCACAGGGAAACTGCATTGTTAATCCTGACTCTGACCATGACATTTGCATTAGGGCCACATGGTCTAACTTCTCTAGGGCCATCAACACAGAGTCAGTTTGTGGGTGCCTAATTAGGTCAGCAGAGAATGAACAGGCCAGGTTCCTGTATAGGACCTCTCTCATTACTTCAGATGTTTGCTTGCAGACAACAAAAGGATGAAGAAGATTTCAGGAGAGCAGAGGCAGAAGCCATTTACCCCTTAGAGCTGATGCATTGCAAGATGCTTCCTCTTTGTAAACTGTCCTTCCAACCCTCTGTAAGGCACTGCTTGGCTTCTGGCAGCAGTTTATGCTGCAGCATGTTTTACCATGGCATTTTGGGCAAAGTAACCTATTCCCTTGATATTTCTGCCCGAGACCTTTTGGGCCTGGATCCTGTCCTCTATGTTACAGTAGGTCACTGAAGTTAGTAGGTCACATTTTTTGTTCAGCCTTTGCATTTGTGAAATGTGAGTGATGAAAGGCCTTGTGACTAGAAAGGAGTTGTGGATCAGTGTCAGACCTAGAGTGTCAGTGTGATGCCTCTTGTCTTGGGGAGGGTCACTTCTGCTGCTGCAAAGGAAGCTGCCATCAAGGAGAAAAGAGGGCAGCTATTTAGCCACATGCATTTCAGGATCAGAGTGGCTAAATTCAAATATTCTGCAGCAGAAATGACTCTCACCAATGCAGAGTCATCACTGACCCAGCTACATGTCAGATTTCAAAGCACCACACTAAGTATCAGTTGTTAAATTAACTCACATAATGTGTGTTGATAAAATACATCTGAAAAGACAAGATTAAGTAGCATAATTAATTAAGCTTCTGGAACGACCCTACACATGCTTCCGCTGCCCCAGTCAGTATATTTACCTTTCTGGAATTACAAAAAGTATTTTCTTTCAACAATTTTACTTTTTTTTTTTTGGCCACTGAAATCACAACAGAGCTTTGGAATGGAGCATTTTGAAACAGGAAACAAATCAATCACTGATTCA
This sequence comes from Aegithalos caudatus, assembly GCA_013389925.1. Lineage (NCBI taxonomy): Eukaryota > Metazoa > Chordata > Aves > Passeriformes > Aegithalidae > Aegithalos > Aegithalos caudatus. Next base: position 1,243,553 of record WEIU01019865.1, on the reverse strand, counting down.
ATGCAGAACGTAGCCAATTCAAAAACCTTTGTCAGAAAATGATGAATGACACCCCAGTGCTTCAATTTTTTTCTCCTGTGAAAAATGTCACTGCACATAGAGTGTGGTGTTGGTTGTGGGAACTCCAGGGATTTTTTAAGAGTCAGATCACACCTTCCAGTCTTGTCTCTGCTAGCAGAGCACAAGTTCAGAATAAAAAACAGTGGATATGTTTGGTAGCCAAGTGGAATGGCTCTTAGGATCCTATGGTCCTCACACAGAAGGATGCATTTAATACATAATGCATCCAAATCAGGTGTCTGGACTCAATCCCTCACCTCAGGACTTGACAGGAAATAGTATATATGACAAATAAAAGCATTATCACAGAGCTTTAACCTTTGTGACAAGACAACAGAGATTCTTAAGCTTTTTTAAAAATTAGTTTATCTTTTTTGCAATAATATGGACAAACCCTTAGTTTGGATCATGCCCCTGTTGTTCAAGGTGCTTGAACTGTGGAGCTAGGGGAGAGCTATAGCCTGTACTCTGTTCTTTTAAGGTGCTCCACAATGCCAGAATATCCTCTAATGACAGGCTGTAGAATAAAAAACATTGTGTGGCTTTTCCAAGCTATTAATTTTCTTGTTGGCAAGGCAGCAAGCTAAACAAAACAGGTAATGGTTGAGTTTATAATAAAAACCTTTCTCAGAAGGAGAATTAAAAGCCTCTGTGTCCTCTGCACAGCTGGTGTGTAGGTCTGATCTGAAACCATGTATCTTTGGGACTGGGACCTTTCTGTCAAGTCCATTTAAAAAAAATGGGATCGGAAGTGCTGGGGGAGAGAGGCTGGAAGATTCTGTAATTCTGGCTAAAAACTACATCCTTTGCCCTAGATAGATTCTGTGTTTATAAATGACCCCTGTGAGGGGATCTAGTGAGCAAACTCAGGCCTGAAGATATTTAGAAAATTTGTCTGGGTTTAACATAAAAGCCATGTGGCAAAGCTCAGATTAAGCCTAGGAACTCTATCCTAAACTTAGGACTGAATGGAGAAAAAAAAAAAACAAACCCCAAAACACCTAGCTCTCTTATTTAGAAGAGTGTTGACAACACATAAGTTAGGGTTTATGCTCTTATTTTAAGTGCACTGGTTGCCTAGAGGCTCTTGCATTGATCCTTTAAATTCTGCACACAGGGAAGCTTTTGGTCCTAGATCCTTAATATGAAAAGGGTATGAGACTTCAATTACTTCCTAAACATACTTGTCTGAAAAAAAATAGTAGTGCTGTCCTTTCTGGGGAGGGAGACAGTTTACAGTTTTGGCTGAGTTGTTCCACCCACAGAAGAATAAAAAGAATGTCTAGTTAAATACAAATTAAATATTAGAAATCTATGAACTGCTCAAGAGAAGAAAATATGGGAAGAATGTTCCATTCCCTTTGACTTCAGTGAATGGTTCTGGACACGTGGTCAACATCTCTGCTTCATTATTTCTTTTTAATTAAAATGGGATTAAAATGATTAAAGGATTATGACAATTTACAGATAAAAGAGTGTGAGGAAGAAGCAATAATATCTTTGGTTCTCAGCTGAAGTAATAATGAAGAGATTTAGTAAGTTGAACATTTAGTATCATTATGAGAAGCATTTAATAAACAAACATAGAGACAAAACTGCTTCCTCTGTAGTGAAAAATACTTTTTATGAGCTGTTCACAGTCATATTTGCAGATTTAAATCCAAAATTAATTTCTAGATGCTTGCAGAATTAACCAAGAAATTCATTTGCCTTTTGATACACAGCTGCAATAGCAAGTTTAGTATGAAGCTAGCATAAAGCCTGGCTAATTCTCCATCAGTTCCAGGAGTTATAGATGTTGCTCAAATAGATGTTTGGCACAGCCTCAGTGTGAGCAGTGGCTCAGGGGAGACAGAGTCTGGAAGCTGCCTGTTTCCCAAAGGTTATGAGTAGGTCAGAGTGGTTTGTTGGCCTGTGTGTAAATGAGGTGGCAGCTTAGCTGAGCTCCCAGTCCACACATTAGAAGAAAGAATAGTGAGAGGCTTCTTTCCTGGCATGGTACCAGGTAGAACTGAGGTACCAGCCACGATGGTGAGGTGGAGAACTGCCCTTGCTGCTCATGCACTGCAGCCAGGGCTGTCACTTTTGAGGCCAGTCAGTCCAGCCTCACTTGAGGGCTGCAGTCCTTCCAGATTGGAAGGCAGAGGCAGGATTTCCTTGTGTTCTGTAAACTACTGTCTGCATTTCCAGCCACTGTGCACTTATTCACAGGGATAATAAAGCACACACTGCTGTCAGCTGAGCTGTCTGGAGGCATGTTAAAAAAAGGACCCTGATAGACCCCTACTATATTTTTACATCCTATACCATTCCCAAGTGCAGGCACACAAGGTAATATCTCAGGATGTAATCGCTTATCTTACGTGTGTGCAGTCCAAACTCACAGGAATGCGCTTTGCTTCTGAAGCCACCTGTGGGGTTCTGGGAGGAATTGCTCTACCCATTTCTATGGCACAGCCATTCCTGAAGCAGAACATGGTTATTTCCTAGTGCACAGACACATGCACAGCAGTTTAGGACAGGAGGTTCCTAAGAATACCTCTGCCAAGTCCTTGCTCAGCCCACACAGCACATACTATGTGATGTACTACCAAACCCGTATGTTAATATCTCGATGTGCTGTGGTGGTGAGGGATAAAACAGAAGGAACAGGTTGGCTCAGAACCACTGTCCAAGTGTTTAAATTTTTCCCCAGCAGGAGCATTCATGCAACACTGCAGTATTCCCACAAGGGAACATGTTAACCCTGTGCAAGGCAGACAGGTTCCATTTTGTAGTGCTAAGTGAGTTGTCCTTATAATGGTTCTCTAGTAAGGCTGAATTTGAGTGTTGTCCTCTCCTGTACCTAGACTTGAATTTCTGTCAATCCTGAAATAGCACCAGAGACTCCAAAAAGACCTTTCTTAAATCTGCTATAAACCCCTTATTTTCTTCAAAGAAAGAGTGGAAAGGTATAGTTCTCTGCTTGCTGACCATTGACCTGCCTTAAGGTAGCCAGTGTGTAGCTACTGTTAGTAGGTAAAGTGTGCATGGAACCAACCTGCCCAGAGTTTAATTTGCTTTGGCTCCAGGTGTATAGGGCCCTATACACACAGGCACATGGACAAGTCAAAAAGCTGTCCAGACTTCCCAGAAGTCAAGCATTTCACGTATGTCTAAGATACACACCTTTTCTGTAAAGTAAAGCTCCCAGAGCAGACAGTTTTACAGCTACCAGTGACCTGGGTGGCCTCATCTCTGGAGTCAGTATAAATCTTAAAGCAGTGTGATGTGCTTTTTGGGACTTTGTGTTGCCTTCTGTATTCTCTGCAGCTTCTGCCACACACTCTTCAACCTGTGTGAGGAGAATTCATGGGGGTGGGAGGGTGGAGTGGTCTTGCATAGAGTGATAGCTCCCAAATGCTCAGCCATCTCTTCTCATGTAGACAGAGCTTAGAGGAAGCCTGATCTTCTGGATCTGCTTCTCTCATACCATGATGAATCCTTTCAGTAGTGCTGATGAAGGAGAAATGAGTTTTGCTTTTCTCTCTGCCATCATCCAGTGGGAGTTGGAATCACTCTGTGGCAATGAGGGGGTTGCTTTTGTTTTAGCTGGGCAAAGTGGGCCAAATCCAGAGCGAGCCTGTCTCACAGGAAGGAGGGTGAGGATGTCCCACCACTCTGTGTCCATCACTGGATGCACTGGCTTGTACAAACTGGGCATTTCCAAACCGTTTTTGCTGTTCCTGCAAACTTTTAAAATGATGCAAGTTCTTACAACTTCACATCCCACAGTGTAGACGAATTTCTTGTGAAGCAGTGAGTGACTCAGTGTGTTTTGACGCAGCCTACCTGCCTGCAGACGTGAGCTCAACTATAGAGGCAGTGTTGTGGGAAAGGCTCCTTGCTCTTAACGTGGGTTTTCCTCTAATGTTTTCTTTTTTCTCTCCAGCAGTGCGCAAAGGGTACAGGATCCAGACTGACAAGGACAGGGACTCCATGAAGGTGCTGTACTATGTTGAGAAAGAATTGGCTCAGTTTGACCCGGCTAGGAGGATGCGAGAACGATGTGAGAAACAAGCATGGTTTGATTTTTTTTTTCCCCCCCACTGACCTAAGAAAGACTGGGAAATTCATAGTTAAAAGTTCACTTGGTTTGCCTCAGGGTCAGCCCCTAGGATATGATATCCAGTATAAGCTAATTTGGACAGATAATATCTAGATTTTAGGTATCTATAGGTACATTCCAATTTTAAAGGTCTGGTGCTTACCTAATCATTCTCAGAGCAAAGTGAGGATACTGAAAAGCTCATGAAAATTGTCCACTCATATAATTTAACTTTGGGATCATCAGCATCTAAAAAGCCTACTCATACCTTCTACAGCCTGTGGTGTGATAATAGCTGGGATATTGTTTCCACAATTTCTTAGTGTTTGGTGTTTGTAAATTCCCATCATGGCAAAATAGGAGAGGGATGATTTTATTGAAAGCATGTCTTGTGGGCTGCAGTGACCACAGTGGGGCTTGAAGGAAGCAGGAAGGTTTTTTGGAGTGGCTGTTGCCCTGCAGGAAGAGCAGGGTGGTGAATAGAGATGTGGTGCAAACTCAAAACTGAGCTTCTGTGTGGAGCTCCTCACTGGCTTCCCACAGCTTCTTGTAAGCTTTATTTCCTTAAATAAAGGCTGAGGCTGCACTCAGTGTGTGTCAGACTACAAACCCAAGTGAGGATCTTTCCACATGAGGAGGCAGAGGTGCAGAATGGGACATGGTGTGTGGGGAGGGTTTGTGATGCTGCTCCTTGTCCTGTGGCTGCTGTGTGCAGAGGACAGTGGCAGGCTGAGGGCTCAGTTCCTGTGGGCAGCACGCAGAGCTAACCCGTGTTAGGCACTGCTAGAGGCTCACTTAAAACAGGGATCCTGAAAATCATTGAAGGGAAGGGCTTTAAGGAATGACACCGCATCAAAGCTCTGTACAGATTAGGCATAACGAACAAATTATATGTACTTCTAAAACAGTCATTGCTGAGCACACTGTCTTCTCCACCCACAAGATTTACTATAAAAAGACCTCTGCAGATTGGTATGTCAGTCCTACAGATGTCAGTGTGCTTGATGGGGTAGAGACTGACAGCGATTCAGACAGACTTTTACTTTTTCCTTAATCTTTTTTTGAGAGGGTTGCTTTTGTTTTAGCTGGGCAAGTCAGGCCAAATCCAGAGCCAGCCTGTCTCACACCAGGAAGAGGGGAGGTGGCACAGCTTCTGTGCCATAGTGGTGACCACCTCTCAAGGGCAGGGAGCTCACACGTACAGCGGGGAAGCTCTTTGTGGAGGCTGGACTCAGTTATCTGGAACATAGGCCGTTTGTGATACCCTCAGAATCCCCTCCTGGCTGCCATCAGGTGATGCCCACCTCATTTCTCTCCTCCCCTGCAGACAACAACACTGTCTCTGAGCTGAGCTCGCTGCACGAGGAGGACCTGAACTTCCGCCAGCCCTACCGGCAGGCGCGGAGGAAACCTCTGCCCCCCGCGGGGGACATGGACGGCGATGCCGAGTACTGGGCAGGAGTGGTGGGCGGGGGAAGCACCTCCAGATCCCAGGCTGTGTCTGATTACAGGGATGAGCATGAGCGGGACAGCTACTGGCACAGGTGAGGGACACCACGCCAGGGGGGCAGCTCTGTCTGGCAAAGCAGTAAAGAAAGCAGAAGGGACAGATGGACTGGTAGCTCCCCGCTATTTCCTGCTGCCATTGCTCTGCTTAGCAGGAGAGAGGGACTAGAGAGAAACAGGAAATCTGGGCATGTCATTAGATGAGGTCAGAATGAAGCTCATTGCCACAAGCCTGCTGAAGCTTACCTAGCTGGGTAAAGCTAGGTACGAGCCCCAGTCCCAGTGGGATGTAAAAGTGAGACCAAGAAAGGAACCAAGCCACCCTTCCCATAGTAGGAAAGTGCAAATCTCTCTCTTGAGCTTTGTACCTGATGCCTCCAGCACTTCCCAGTGCTGGTGTGCTTTATTATACAGGAGTCACAGCCTCCTGCTTTAGTGCAGCTAAACCGGTGCTCCGGGCTTAAAGGAGTCGCACTCTGGTGCCTAGAAGAGAGATAGCACAACCTTCCCTCAGTGGCAGGGAATTCCTTCCTTCAGTACTGGGCTATTGTACCAGCTTACTGTCTTTAAACCTGCTTCAAAGCTGCCCTGCTGTGAGTTTCTGTAGCTGGGTTCTTGGGTTTTTCCAGCAGGATATACACCTACAAGCTCTAGGATGAAGGAGAAGCAGGTCCAGCCCTGCATATTGGAGGACAGGGCAGGCGCACCCCGGGGGTAACCTCAGGTAACATTAGACATGAGGAACCCGAGCCATCTGCACTAAGCTGCCTTTACAGTCAGCAGAGAGAACCCGGGGTTTCAAGGATGTGATAGATCTCTTCCTATGGAAGATGATGAAAACAGCTCAGATGATTCCTGCCCCCGGGAGGGCCTGTTTCCCTCCATTGTCTGTGCAGGCAGCCGAGGGGACGAGCGCAGCTGGATCCTGCCCTCTAACTCTACCCCCTCCCTCCTGCAGCCAGCAGAGATCCAAGTCGGAGATGCTGTCCCGTAAGAGTTTCTCGGTGGGAGTGCCGGCCGTGTCCATGGACGAGCTGGCGGCCTTTGCCGAGTCCTACAGCCAGCGGCCGCGGCGGGCAGACAGCCAGGACCTGCGGCGCTTCGAGCGCTCCGAGTCGCACGGCGGGCGCGGCGGGGGGCTGCCCCACCAGGACAGCTCCATGGAGGAATACTACACCAAGCGCTGCAGGGGCAACCGGGAGCCGCTGACGGACTCGGATCGGGGCTGGTCCTACAGCCCGCCCCGCAGGCGGGCCCACGAGGAGAAGCACCTTCCCAGGCTGGTGAGCCGGACGCCCGGAGGGAGCCAGAAGTACGATCACTCCTACCTCAGCAGCGTCTTGGAGAGGAAATCCCGGAGCTATGACGAGAGCGGCGACCACTGTGCGACCCCCTCGAAGCTGAGCTCGCAGCCCAGCCAGAGGGGGGGCAGCACGTACTATGCCTGGTCGCCACCCTCCACGTACAAGGCCGAGAAGTCGCAGCCGCCGCCGCCGCAGTCGTCGTCCCCCGAGCAGGACGAGGAGGAGGAGGACAGCCTGCCTCCCTACAGCGAGAGGGAGCTGAGCCGAGGCCCTTCCTACAGGGCCAGGGAACAGGCCTACCTCAATGCCTCTGACAAGAAGAGGAAAAAGGACCCCAAGAAAACAGTGAGGCCATGTCTGGTGGTCCTGGTCCAAATAGGCTGAGCGGAGAGCCACCAGGCAGGGGTTACTAACTAGGGTTGATGGGCAAGGGGGTTTTTCCAGGAGGGTAACACCTGGAGTCCGGGTGTCGCTCCCTGTGGGAAGGGGGAAAGGAAACTGTGGGGGTAGGAAGTCAGAAGGAGTAATAGCTCCTACACAGGAGTCCGTGATGGAGGGGAAAGCCAGATGTACCTGGGACTGGAGAGGTAAGGGATATCTTTGACATCTGTGACCTGGTAATCCAAGGTGGTGGGAATTTATCTAGAGTTCAGGAGGATTGTGGCAGGGAAGATACCCAGGCCTTACAGAAATTAGAGGGCTTTGCTTTGGCCTTGATCCTTGTTCAGGAAGTGTTGAGAGGTTCTTGTTCTTCTGGACTGGGACAGAGCTGATAGGAGGGGGGTGAGGTAAGAGACATCTTTCTGAAAGGGGTGAGATCACAGACTCCTGGGGTGCATGGGCCCATGGCATCGTGGGGGCCATTCATGCCAAAGGCATTCCTCTCCCAGGATACCAGCAAGTTCAAAACACCCTGCCACAGTCCAGGCTACTGAGGACTGATGAGTTCATGGTTGTTGGAGAAGGGGATCTTCCCCATCTAACCCAGCTGGGGAAGTCTGCACCGTGAGGGAGACCTTATCATTAGAGTAGCTTGGCTGTGGGAGAGAGGACTGGATTGTGAGTGGACAAAGCTGTTGCTGTTTAGTTGTGTCTTTGTCAAAACTTTGTCTGTCCCTTTGTCTTTTCCAATGAGAGCTTTCCTGTTGACATTTGATCTTCTCTCTTTCCTCCCAGAATGATTTCCCAACAAGGATGTCCCTTGTGGTTTGAAGTTGTTGTGGACTTATGTTGATGGTCTGGATATCATGAGGTGACTGCAGTGGAGAAGATGCAGAGCAACAAGCAAGACATGCCTCTGTGAACCTTTGCAGCCATCAGCTGTGGACTGTTTCAATTTTTTGTTTCATCCAGGGGAGCTGAGGCTTTTGTAAGAGACAGACTCCCATGGACAACACTTGATCTCAGAGGCTCTGGGAGTCTGCCAGGAAAATGAGGCTCGGGCTCTTTTTGGCACCCTGTTTTCCAGTGCCCTCCATTCTGCACTGGACGGCAGCCACATCCCTACTGCCCCTGCAGCCCTCCCTGCAGCCCTGAACTTACAAGTGAGGCTGCCTTTGTGCCTCTTGCCCTGTCCCATGTGCAGAGGGAGGTGTGTGTACCTCTTGCTCTCTCTGTCTCCTCAGTTCTCTGTTTGGATCAAAGTTGTCTCCACACTTAAAGCCTATCTGTATCACCCCCGTGCTGGGAGGAGGCCTTGTTCTTACAACTGCAGACTGCCTCCAGCTGATCAGGCCCTAAATCACGAAAGAAAATCCACATCCTTTCAGACACTGTAAGAAAATGACTGAGGAGATGTTACCTTGATAAGGGCTGAATGGGGAAAGAGACAATTATGAGCTGGTTTGTTTAATATATTTAGTTCTGTTCGTTGTGTGATGAGAGTTGCAGGTGAGATTGATGTATTGTTTTCAAAGTGGGTCAAAGTCGCTTTTATTGTGATGAGAGCATGATTTGTTTCTTCCCCCACCCCCAATTGTGTTTTGTTTTGATGCTGTTGCATTTCCATGCAGCTCAACTGTGACCCTGTAGAGCTTCAAGCTGGAGTACCTACTCCACTGTTTTCAAAGCAGTGCTCTAGCCTTCCTAGTGCTCTGCTTCCAGCACCACCAGACACCTCTGCCACTCCAGTGAGTGGCCTTTTTGTTTCAAGGAAGCCAAAAGGGGACAATCTCAGTGAGAGGGCAGCTGCAGACCTTCATCCTGTGCCACTGGTATCACTCCTTTCTGGGAATAGTTTCCCAGAAGAAACTACTACTGAAGAGAGCAGTAACAGCAGTGGGGAAGGAATAAGCGCTGTGGATGGATACAAGCTTTGCAAGTCACCCTTTTCACTTAAAACCATTCCATTCACTTTGGTTGGGATGTGGTTTGTTTTGGTGGCTGTTGTCTCAGGAATAGCTTTATTTAGAAGTGAGTGCTTCACACCATTTGGAAGCCTGACATTCTGGTTTTCATAAGGTATTATGCAGTCATTTATTTAGCTGCTAAAATCATCATGTGAGGGAAGGTGATGGGAACATTTTAAGGTCCAGTATCTCAATCCCTTTTACACCTAGAAACTACTCAGTGCCCTGTTGTGTTACAGACATTATCAGCCTCTGAAAAGACATCTTTGTTGTTCCTCTGGGAATTTGGGAAGCTGTCTGGCCTCAGATGCTCATACTGGCAGTACTGTTTGGAACACAAGGTATATTAATGTCACTGCAGTTCTCCATAAAAATGATAGATTAATTTTTGTATTACTCCTTTGCCAAATATTGGTTCACCCACCAGGAATGGTCAGGGGAGAGGAAAAATAATCTCCATGGATTTGATGACAGTTTTCATGTGAGAAGGTGAATTGATGAAAGGATGATGTTCTTCTCTCACACTCCTCTAGTGATGACTGTAGTTGTGGAAATACAAGTCCTGGGTCTTCCTGGCCAGAGAGGGATTAGCCAGCAGGAACATACAATTGTGGAATTGCAGAATTGCTTGTGCAGGAGGCAGCCTTTAAAAATTTAGAGTTTAAAAGTTCCAACCCTCTGCCATGGGAAGGGACGTCTTCCACATATGAGGTTGCTCAAAGTCCTGTCCAGCTGGACCTTGAACACTTTCAGGGATGGGACATCTGCAGCTTCTCTGGGCAGCCTGTTCCAATGTCTCATCACCTGCACAGTAAAGAATTTCTTCCTTGTATCTAATCTAAGATTACCCTCTTTTACTTGAAAATCAATGCCATGGTAAAAAGTCCATCTCTAGCTTTCTTGTAGGTCCCTTTAGGCACTGGAAGGCTCCAGGGTCTCCACAGAACCTTCTCCAGGCTTAAAAGCCCCAAATCTCTCAGCCTGTCTTTATAGAAGAGGTATTCCAGCCCCTGTGACCATTTTTGTCTCCCTCCTCTGGACCTGCTCTAACAGGTCCATGTCTTTGTGTGGGTGCCCCCAAACTTGAACACAATACTCTGTGTGGGGTCTCAAGAGAATGGAGAAGGAAATTCCACTCCTTGGCCTGCTGGTCACTCACCTGATGCAGCCTAGGATATGGCTGGCTTTATGGGCTGCAGGAACACGTGGCTGGCTCACGTCCAATCCTCATCCACCACTGTAAAATCAGAATGGTTTGGAAGAGACCTTAAAGATCATCTAGATCTGTTGGAGTTCCTACACAGATCCCCAAGTCCTTCTCAGGGCTCCCAGTCCTTTCTTCCCCCAGTGTGTATCAATACCAGGGGTTCACCCACACTTGGCTGTGTTGAACTTCATGAGGTTCTCGTGAGCCCACTCCTCAAGCCTGTCCCAGGGTCACTCTGGATGGCATCCCTTGTCTCTAGTGACTCCATGGCATCATTCAGCTTGGTGTCACCCACAGGCTGCTGGGAGGGCACTCAGTCCCACTGTCTGTGCCATGAATGAAGGTTGAACAGTGTCAGGCCCTTGAGGGACACCACTTGTTACTCATGTCCTTTTGGACACAGCCATTGACTCTGGATGTGGCCATCCAGCCAATTCCTTGTCCATCAAGTAGTCCATCTGTCAAACCCATCTCTCTTCAGTTTAGAAACTGTTGTGTGGGACTGTGTCAAAGGCCTGAAGTCAAGGTGCATGACATCAGGTGGATTTTCTTTATCCACCAGTGCAGTCACTCTGTCATAGAAGGTCTCCAAGTAAGCAGGCATGATTTGTCCTTGGTGAAGCCATGCCAGCTGTCTTTAATCACTTCTCTCCCATCCATATGTCTTGAGATGGCTTCCAGGAGGATCTTTCAGGGCACAGAGGTGAGACTGATTGGTCAAGAGTTCCCAGAGCCCTGTTCTTTTATTCCTTTAAAATGTCTGATGTTTCCCTTTTACCAGTCACTGAGGACCTGACTGCCTGAATGCCATGACTTTTCAAACAGGGAGAGCAACTTAGCAACTGCATTTACCATTTACCTGTATTATGGCTGGAGAGGCTAACATTTTAAGTATTTTCATCCTTTTTTTACCATTAATTGTGTGTTCTTTGGAAAATCACAGCACAGCTAGCAAGAGGTGGGCAGGTGGCTGCCATCTGAGGTCTCTGAGGCCTTGAGAAGTCTACAGAGCTATACTACATGCTGTTTTAAATCAAACATTTCATTCCTGACATATGAGGATTCTAGCAAGTTCATGTTTTGTTAGTCTGAAAGCTTTGGCAACCCCTGTGCCATGAATTTCAAGGGAGCTTAGCCTGCTATCGTTTCCATCAGACCCAGGAAACAGTTGACATAGACATCTGAAGTACATCTGACTATGCCAGAAAGGGGCCAAACAGTGCTTTTGCAGTCTCTGAATACCTCTATCTTTTGAATCATACTGAAAGCCTGAGCATTGCCATCTTCTCATTTCAGTTATGTTCTGTCCCTTATCTCATTCACTGTAGTTTATTTGATCAAGCCCTCAGGAATGAGTTGTGTGTATTAAAAATACAAGTCTTCATTTATTTGAGTCAGTTTTGTTTGTTCTGTGCTGGTACTTTAGGGCATCTGTACACTGTGTGTAAGAGGCTGCCATTTGTGTATCTAGCTTATAAATAAGTAGTTGCAAGCTAATTCTTTTAAGATGACATTTTTAATTGTAAAAACAACTGTTTGTGAGAATTTGGAAACATCTCTTGAATCCAAGTACCTGGAAAAGTATTGAAGATTTTATGGCTAGTGATTCTGTGAGTTTTACCAGATGATAAAAGTTTCACCTGCAGAATAAAAGGAGGTGTTAATTCCCTGAAGTCAGACCTGAGCAGCAGCAACCTTGCTCTAAAATTTTGGATTTTGTATCTCTCTGTACAAATCTGCGGGAATTTTCAGTTACTGATCATGTCTGTCCCCAGGCCACCTTTATTTTTCCCATTAGAAATGTGACTGCAGCAGCAGCAAATAGACCAAATCAAGAAGTGAGGGGTGACTATAGAGTATCTGCACAGCTCCACAACCCTAATGACCTGTGACTCCTGCAGCAGGGGAGCAGAGGGCCAGAGACTGACAGCTCGAGAGGGGCCTCATGTTTCAGGAGAGGAGTAATGATTTGTGTCTGTGCCATCTTTCAGAACACCTGCAGAATGCTGGTGCTGGGAAATAATGAGCCTGGTTATTATGTGGTCTCAAATTATAAGTTTTCCAGTGATGAGTTTTTATTGCTGGCATAAAATTAAAATCCTTTTCTTACTGGATACGGATGTCTGGGTCATGTCAAGGACACGGAGAGTTTTTGTGGTCTTAAAATCACAGCATTACAATAGTGTCTTGATAAGAAAACAGATGATGACAGTATCCTGTAAAAATTCAAAAGATCCCCTAGAGCAAAAGCAGGATCAAGCTTTAGCAGTAGATTTGGCTGTGCTGTCAAAAAAAGTGATATTGGCTACTGAAAAAAAAAAAAGGTTTTGTCATAATGGAATGGGAAAATAAATACCAATGGTAATGACATCCCATCAATCCCATTATTCCTTTTAAGTACATTCTAAAAGTTCCAATGGATAGCTTCAGTGTGAACATCCTCAGAACACTCCATTTCCGCTGAAATGGAAAATTAACAAAATTAGCACTCTGAGTACTTTAAATTTTTGAGAAACTCTCATTTAACAAACATTTCTAAGCTGAAACAGGCAGCCAGAGTTACTCAGGTCTTTGTGCTGGCATATGGTACAGGGGACTGGAGCTGTAACATCCCCACCTTTGTTACTGGAGTTGGGTCAGGGGTGGCCATCAGCAGTGCACCCCAGAGCTGCATCTCTGAGAGATAAAGGACAGCTGCTGGGAGAGATCCCTGAGAAGGAGCAATCACAAAATATTTCAGAAGTCAAGCCTTGCCACAAACTGTTTCAGGTACATAAACGCAACACCACGGTGTTTATCATGCTTGGACTATTCTGAGAACAATTTTAATGATGTGGAGATTGTTGAGAAACTGCACAGAGCTGTCTTCTTCTCCAGGTAGCTTTCACACAAGATGTGTGTGAGAATATGTTCTTGGTTGCCAAGTACAGGGTTTGGAACATGTGGAAATAAAAGCTAAAGGGGCTTTAGCCTATTTTTAACTGGAGCAAAGCAGAATCCAGGAGCGAAGATGCCTTTGGCATCTGCCAGGTGCTGCAGATCCCCCCCTGTAATTCCAGAAACCTCTGTGGTGTAGCATCTCCATCAGGCTCTACTGGCTGTACCTGCTCTCTACAACAGCTGTGATGTTGAAACCACCCTCATAGTCACCTGGGGCTCCTGAAGTCCCTTTCTCATTTCCTGGAAGATCAGAAAAGGTATCTGTTGCATAATGTGAAGGAACAGCTATCATTTTGATGTGATCACAAAAATGCCAGCTGGATCTACCAGCATTTAAAACAGCAAGAATCTAAAGAATAAAGTTAGCTAATACTAAAGGAAGGAACCTGCCATGATTCCTATATGAATTCTCTTGTGACCTTTATAATTCTTTCTAGCATTCACCCCTGCCTGCAACAGGGGCCTTTGCCATCACCTCCTCTCCCTTTTGCTGTCACTTTTTGTCATGCTTGTAGTGCCTCTCTGACCCCTCTGCTTTCCTTTGGCTATTTCCAGTCAGCCTTCAGTGGGGTGCCTAGGGGTTCCAACCAATTTGGACGTAGAATGAGTGGCATTTTGTAAAAAAAGCACTTCTAACCCTATAAAAATAAAAATTACAGAATACCCACAACAAAACCCCAAGCCCTCCAGATATTCTCTCAAGCCCAAGCAGGGGTGTTACTGGAAACATTTTAAAAATTAAAGCTGAACATAATTTCAGAATGGGTTAGTCTTGTTTTTAACCCCAGCTGCAGTCAGCTGTGGAGTGCAAACAGCAGGAGCAAATGCATTCAGGTTTCATTGTCCTCGGTGAGAGCAGTGGCAGAGAGGAGCAGCATTTAATGAATCAGAAAGCAAATGGAATTCCAAGGTGCTATTACTTACATGTGGGTTAGAAGCATGAACTACAAGTCGACAGGCTTGGCTTTAAAGCAAAATTCAGTCCAGGGAAACTTGAGCCCTGGCCCAGGGGTACAATCCTCTTGCTGTTTACAGATGGGCTGGGCTTTTTCCCTGCCTCTGTTGCTGCCTACCACAGCCATTTCCCAGCCATTACACAGTGAGTGAGTGGCTTTGCTGCTGTTATTTTACTTAGATTGTCCTCCCCTGTAATGAACTTTTTCAATATGAGGGGGAGAAGGACGTAACAATACTCTATAATGAAAATGTAACACTTTTATGGCTTTTTGGGAGACATCCATGTCCCCAATTACCAAGCATTATACATTTGCTGTGTGCACAGTATTGAAGTCGTTGCCTTTGAGTTGTCACCATGGAGAATAAAAGCAGGAAAAGCTCCCACCAATCTGCCTTTTTATTATCCTGCAGGCAAATAATTTTCCCAATTTTTGTTAAGATACGAGCAGTTTACGTGAGTAGTTTTCAACCCTTTTTTTGATTAATGGGCAATAAACTATATGTTTTCCAGTGGAGCAGCTGACCCTTCATAAATCTCCTACCATTCACAGGATAACATATAAAAACATTCTGCCCAGCATTTTCATACGAAAAAATCCATGCAGGTACCCCGTGGAGCCACACTCCTTCAGATAAAGGATAAACTCTCCCCTGCTCTTGCAGACCTTTTTTTTTTTTTTTTTTTTTTTTTTTTTTTTTTTTTTTTTTTTTTCTTTAATTTAGAAAACTTTTATCTTTTTAGTACAGGCATGTTCTTTTGGCCTCTTTGTCCTTAGGTGTGCAGTACTCTGGACTGATGATTTTTGTGTTTTAAACAAGCAACTTCATTTGAATCTTGTCTCAGTGTTGTAAATAATGGATTAAAACTCACACTGTTTGTAGGTGTAACCTGAACAGCATTTACAAGTTTAGATCGTGTCTGATAGGTGTTATCTGCAGTCAGGTGCATGAGAAGCAGCTCCCAGCTCTGCTCTGTATTTCCCCGTGCAAGGCACAGCATCCCTTGGCTCGGAAAATTGTCACTCATCCTCTATTTTACCACCTGTACAAGTGCTCAGTGTTTCTTTGGGCTTCTTTATCACTCCTCTGGCTGTCCCTGAATTATCCCCCTCTGCAGAAGGCTCCAAGCTAACATGGAGCAGGAAAGGTGCCCATCCACACCTCAAAGACTAATGAAAGTGAAGAAGACCTGACAACAGAAACATTGAGAGGTCACCCAGCTCAGAGCTCTGCAGGAAGTCACCTCTGGGTGGGAAAGTGTTTGTGCCAGCCAAGGCAGAGGTAATTCCTGGTTAAAACTTGCACTCTTCCATGCCCAGTCACACTTATCCATGAGCACCTGGCTGTAGGTACAGGTTTGTGATTCAGGGCCATTTCTAAATTAGAGAAAGAAATCTGAACAAAACTGCCTCAAATGGCACAGGACCACTTATTACAGCAGGTGTAGTGTTTTCATTTAGTCCTCAGACAGAAATCCTTTCTGCTTACATGTTTCCATCAGCCTCTCCAGAGCAGGTGGGAGTGATTTTCATGTCCCAGTTGTCAGATCTTCTCTTTCAGCAACAAATCACTCAGTGCACTTGTCTCTGAATAGGTACTCCAGGCTAGTGAGAGGCAGAGCTCCAACTGGTTGCATTTTACACTCAAGAGCCTGCTAAATCATTAATTAATTTAGGCTCTAAAAGTTCTCTGCTCTCTGGCAAAACCAGAATGTGTGTGCATGCATCAGGTCTGCTCACCTTGGAATTACAAGTTTTGGCAAGGACTTTGAACGTCCAGTAGGGTGGAGATCAGGTAAACCAGTAGCACGAAAAGCTAAAAGCTTTACCTTTGTAAAGTTTGTAAAAAGGGTAAAGATACACTGCCTACTGTTGTGTCCTTTTTATGAACCAGTATGTCTATCTGTCATTACTAAATTTATGTGCAATGACAGAAAAGACACCCATGGTCCTTGCAAATGGGCCTCTGACAGGAGGATGTAGGGGGAAATACGGCTTACAGCAAGTCAGCCAAGTGTGAATGGCCAGAGGCCCCTGGCACCTGGGACTGTGCCCTGTTGGGAAGGACATAGCCCAGCAGGATTTACTGCTGCTGGCTCTGGGCTGCCCTCAGGGAACAGCCCTGCTGCTCACAGCATCTCTGACAGGGGGTTTGCAACTCCTCTCTCATCTTCACATCACTGATTCTGCAAGGAGGGTGAGGTCACTAAAATGAAGGATGTCTTAGCTATGTAAACTCCTCCTGGATTTCTCTTTCAGGTTTTTGGCAATCTTAGACTTTGAAGAGTAGGCCTGTGCAGTTAAAGTTTGAGCAATACCTGCCTAAAATGCAGGTCCTACAAATCTTCATGCATGAACTTGGCCACCAATTGCTGAGTTCATACTGAAAGGGTGTTTGAACCTGGTGCCTGGAGCACTTCTCTTTATAACTTGGAGTTGAGCTTCTTGAGCTGAAGCTTTCAGCACAGTGAAGTGCTCAGGATTTCTGAGAAAGTAAAATTACTCAATTTGGTAAAACCACAGTGCACACAACACCCCAGTGCAGTCAATTTACAGAGAGTAGCAATGTGCAGCTCTGGCAGCCAGAACCCCCTGATGCAACTTGGAACAGCATCTTTGTGCAGCTGAGCTGCCAAGGCTTGGGGAGCACTTGGTCCCATGCACTGAAAGGCCTTCACCCCACAGACAGAGTGGCAGAACTTGTGTGGGTAGCAGCCTCTGAGCCTAAGGTATGTTTTAATTAGTACTGGGGGAGGGAAATGATGAAATGTGTTTGGGGTTTGTGGTATTGGTTTTATTTTTCTTTTTTTTTTTCTTCTCTTTAAATATAAATATATATTTATATATATAATTTTTTGTCTTCACTCCTCAGAAGAGAGATCTGAGTCTCCCTTTTGTTCAGGCCAATATGGTGCCTGAATGAAATATTTCACTCCCCAGTTTCAGTAAAATGCAACCTAGGCTTGTTCTTGTGAATAGCTGTAAAAGGAAAGTTACTTTGGCAGAGCTCTGTAATCAAGAGGTCTCCATGGGCAGCCTGTCATCCTGATGAGAGACACTTTAATTAAGAGAAGATGCTGCATTGTAGATGAAACAATTCCTAAGTATCCCAACTTCTCTCATCATATCAATGAGCCTGGAGTTACAGAGCTCCCAACAACAAGGGGCTTTAGAGGACTTCAAGAGAATTAAAGCTCAACACTCAAGCATGTGCAGCATGCAGAGAACACATTTCAAAATGTGTTTAAAGAGCAGAAGCCTAGTTTTGTTCTACTTCAAAGATCTTTGAAAGGCGGAGTGTGGACAGCATCCCAAGTATTGCTGGGAAGATCTGAGATCCACACACTTCGTGAAAAGCTCAACCTTACTTGCCGGAAAATCAATTAAAAAGCTGCCCTTGCAGCTAAGCTTAACTGATTTCCTGTTTGTGCATCTCAATTACACTTGATTTCATGATTAAACTTGTTCAGATTAATGGAAAAACAAGCAAAAAAATCATGGTCAAAATACTGGACAAACTGAGTGAGAGAGAACACTGGTGTTTGTGAAGCAGCAGGCAGGGAGAGTCTGGAAAACAGCTGCCTGCAGATTAACACTAATTCCAAACAAAGTGAAGGGTAACATGCTGGTGTGCTTCAGCACATCAAGTGGCAACACAAAAACGCTGCATGAGCATTGGTCATCTTACTCAGCTGATTAGGACTCTTGTCTTGTCCATACCCATGTGTAACACAGCCCCAGGGAGTGAACCTGGTGCTGCCTCTGCTCATCTGCTCTGCATAAGGTATTAGTGTACTATATTTTATATATATATAGTATATTCTGGAGTAAAGTTGTTTGCCACAGCCCACATTCAGTCACTCTCACTGCCAGATGAACAAAGCTGTCCATGGAGGCACTTGTAGCAAGAGCTACAAGAGCAGAGCACAAGGTGCACCAAACCCAACACGTGGTCCAGGCCACTACTGTGTAGTTAGGTGGCAACCTGGCATTCTTAGAACATGACAGCCAGCTCTCTGAGAAGTCATGTAGTCAGGCAAGTCCTCACAGCAGTTTTGATTGCCATTTTTGGAAAGAGGCTGATCCCAAAAGGGCCTGCTGCTCGTTCTTCCTGTACCTCAATGAATGACTAAGAGAAATTATGAAAAGTGTGGGACAGAACACATCCTCAGATGTTCATAGTTCTCCCACTCTGCCTGGCTCCCAGCTAAGGGAATCTCAAGTAACCATGCAATGAAGCTGAATTGGATGCTGTGGGCTCTGAACTATGGGGTTTGTAGTGACTGAACAGAGAGAGCACAAAGGGCCCTGGCTTGTCATGATGAGTGCAGAGTGAGGGCACAGGGGCTGATCAGCAGCAGTGTCTGCGAGGATTTTCTGGGTGCAGATAATGCCCATCAGCAGGTTGTCCATGTGCCTAGTTTGAAAAATGAAACACTATTAGAGCAGAAACAGTATTAGAACAGAAGAGCTCACCTGAGCTAATACTGCTTGGCACCTTTTTACTTTTACTCTGTAAATGTCACCGCCCTGGCCTTGCTTTGTCCATTCCACAAATGTACACAGTTGGCTGCAACTCCAACTCTAGAGGTAAGAGACATCTTTTCAGCCACTGATAGGGGCAGAATTGCCTCAGCATAAATAAATGTTTTGGTAACAGCATATGCAGCAAGGACAGCACCAAAATTAATTGTAGTTTCCATCCTCTGGTGGCAAGACTTTCTGATGGGGCTGGGAATGCAGAAACAACAAAGGCAACGTGTCAGGCTTTTTCAGATCTAACCCTTCTTAGAAACATTTAAAAAAAAGAGGAAGAAAGGCAACAAACCTCTTAAATGATGTATTTTTTGGAAACTAACAGCAATACTGGCCACTTTTTTTTTTTTCTTTTTTTCTTTGCCTGTGTTTTCTCTGACTCCAAGCCTCTCAGTTGTACATGCCCTGCTCCTTGTGAGCCTGTGGACTAATTGAGTTTGGAATGAACTCTCTGAAGTCTGTAATTTAAAAAAGCATGGATCATCTCATGGATCTTAAGAGCACAGCCATGTGAACACTTACTCAGCACAACTGTATTAATTCAGGCTCTCAGGGAGAGAGTGGGAGTAGAGACCAAATGACTTAAACCAGTTCTGCTGCCAACAGAGCAAGAAGTTGTGCCCTTTGTGGCAGCAGTTGGTGACTAAGGGAGGCAAGGATGTATCCACATTACTCAGACAGTAATTCCAGTCATATTCTGGTCACAGCTTGCTTGTTTCCCAGGGATCCTGTGTTCTTCATGCTGGGCATTCACTTTGCCCTCAGTGATCTCCCATGTTTGGGAGCTCACCCCTGTGTGAAAGCTCCTTGTTCACACCAGGCCTGTGTGTGATGCTGAAAATAAAAACTCTGCAGCACAACAGATTTAATGGCTTCGTTTTCTTGCCTGAAGCACACTGTGATTTCTTCCCCTGTTTGTCTTCGTGGGTGGAACAGGCATTTCAGTATATACTGCCACACTCATTACAGGGAGTTCTTCCATGCTAGAGATATTAACATCTTTGTTATTACTGCCAGTTCCCTCCTCCTCCCCCGTACCAAGCGGTCGCCTCAGCTAGAATTTCTATTAAGGACAGACTTCCAGTAGTAGTATTCTCCTCCTCAAAGTGAAGAGCATCTCTTCAGAGGTCAGATCCTTCTGCTTTCTCAGAATCCTGCATCCCTCATGTTCCTTAGAAAGTAATGATTAAAACTGTCAAAACCACTCACACAAACATCACAGAAATTCTCA
Organism: Aegithalos caudatus; assembly: GCA_013389925.1. Classification (NCBI taxonomy): domain Eukaryota; kingdom Metazoa; phylum Chordata; class Aves; order Passeriformes; family Aegithalidae; genus Aegithalos; species Aegithalos caudatus. The sequence goes on along the minus strand of WEIU01019865.1, from coordinate 1,223,378 downwards.
GAATCAGTCGAGAAATCGTAATTACTTCTTTATAATCATTAATAACTCAAAACCCTGGTGTTTGAATTCAAAAGTTTTATGCAAGAAAAAATGTTTAACATTTAATATAAAATCAGTTTGACACAGCTTTTTTTTCAAATGCCATCACTTCTGTTCATCATTTTCAGTTCATCAGACAATTAAAAGACCACAATTAAAAAAGTCATCCTAAATACTTTCTAAAGCCTTATAAAAACATTCATAAAGTGCCACCCACAAAAGCACCTAAACAAGACTCTGAGAGGAACACCTGTTAGTTTAGTTAACTGCTGCTGAGGACAAAGCTGTCAGACAGCAGCATGATTTGTGGAATTGTCAATTTAACAATGATACAACCCAGCAAACACACATTCCACAGACATGGCCCCAGAACAGCATCAGCTGGGCTCACAATATGCACACAGAGGCACCCAGCACAGCGTTGCGGGGGTTTCAAATAAATAGATGCAAACCCCAGCTAAAACCAAGACTTCTGGCATGTGGGAGATGTGGATTCTATGGGAAGCAATAATCCCAGGCTGTGGCCTTACTGTGAGGGAAAACATAGGCAGCTTGTACAGGCAACAGGTACAATTTTTAGCTGTTTTTTAACTGGGATAAAAATCACTCCTCTCTAGAAATAACAGAAAAGGACACTCATCCTTGGAATGTCTCTAGCTTCTCTATGTCCTTGAATGTACCATACTGTGTAAGTACCCTTCTGCTCTTCATCCCCAAAAGAGAGGCTCATAACAACCACTGTAACAGAGTGAAGGTGCTCTTGTTCTTTTAATTCATTCAGCAGTGGCCTCCATCCCTGCTTGAGTGTTTGGGCAGTGCTCACTAAGAGATTTGGATAAATCCAACAACAACAACAACAAAAAGTAGAAAAGTATTAAAAAGGCAAAAAAAGGGACAGCCTCTGAGAGCTTCCTCCACCAAAATTCATGCCCTGTACAAGATGTCCAGGGAGCAACTTTATGCCTTCCCAGCACTAGCCAGCTTCCCATGACCCGTGGAGCTTTCCCCTCTCCACCAGCTACTCCATGTGGCGCTCCTGGTGCCGCACCAGCTGGGGCTGGAAAAGAAAGCTCTCCCCGCATTGGGAGCGGCGGTGGGGCCGCTCCCCGGTGTGGATGCGGCTGTGCTTGACGAGGCAGGAGGTGCTTGACGAGGCTGGAGCTGCTGCCGAAGCCGCGGCCGCACCTGTAGGGCTTCTCCCCGCTGTGGGTGCGCGTGTGGGCGACGAGGTCGGAGCTTTGCCCGAAGCGCTTCCCGCGCTTCCCGCAGGCCGGTGTGGGCCCGCCGGTGCTGCAGGAGGTGGCAGCGCTGGCTGAAGCTCTTCCCGCACTTCCCGCAGGCTTAGGGCCGCTCGCCCGCATGCCTGAGGTGGTGCTTGACGCAGCTGGAGCTGTCGCCGAAGAACTTCCCGCACTCTCCGCACGGGTACGGCTTCAGTCCCGTGTGGACGCGCCGGTGCTTGAGGAGGTTGGAGCTCTGGCTGAAGCGCTTCCCTCACTCGGAGCAGCCGTAGGGCTTGCGGCCCGTGTGGATGCGCCGGTGCTGGGCGAGGTGGGAGCTCTGGCTGAGGGCCTTGCCGCACTCCCCGCACGGGAATGGGCGCTCCCCGGTGGTGCTGGAGCAGGTGGATGCTGCGGCTGAAGGCCTTGCCGCACTCGGAGCAGATGGTGGGATGCTCCAGGCCGGGGGCTCACCCCGAAGCTGCCGCCCTCCTTGCCCCCTTTTCACCAGGCTGGGATCGGAGCAGGGTGGCTCAGCCTCCTCTTCCTCCTCATGGCCACCTTGCCGAGCCTCTGAGCAACCGTGCTGACTTCCGATGCTGTCCCCAAACTGTTCCTCTCCTCCTCTGGAGCCCACTGCCGACACGTCCTGCAGGAATGTGCTTTCAAGGTGATCTGGAAGGGGCCCCAGCCCACTACCTGGAAAAACAAGTATGGCTGTGATTCCCACTGGGAATTGGCACAGCAAACAGGGAGCCTTGTTTGCACCATGCAGGAGAAGCAGCAAAGGGAAGAATGGGAGCAAATGGAAACCCTGGAGAGGTTCTACAGCCTCATCATACAAGCCAGAGCAGACATGCCATGGACAGCAGAGCCGAGGGCAATGCAACACACGTCTCCTAATCCCCAAAAAAACCTTCACACATTCCAAATATTCCCTCTTCCTACACACCCTTACCTGCAAGATGACAAAGGCAAGCAGGCTGCCTTCCCTGAGGGTGAAAGAGCAAGTCTCAGTGTGACCTGCATAAAACAGAGTGGCTCAAATAGCACTGAGGCAGCCCGAAGAGCATTTCGCTTGCTCTGTATTCATAAACTTACATAACTTGTTCCTCACCCACGTGTGTCTCCTCCGAGGCTTTGTATTCTTGCTCTTCTTCTTGCTCCATCTGTGCAGTTACATCAGGTTCAGCAATCAGGAACCATCCTTGCAGGAGCAAACAAAAGCAATCTTAGTTGAATATTCACCAAGAGCTCATCATATTGTCTTAAAATCTACTGCCCCTGCTGAATATTGGGAACAAATAGAGTGGTTACTTAATGGAATGGAGTCAAACGAGCAACAAACACTTATTGACATCTTGTGTACTACTGAGGCATCTGGTGTCAGATATTTTTTCTTTAAAGAGAGTCAAGGTTGCCCCTCTCCTCATAAGTGATACATGTCAGGACATGCACCAGATATGCTGGGCATTGGTTGACTAATCATAGATACAGGCGTCAGAAAAGAGCAAAACCCAGCCACACTTACACTTTTTCAATTATTACAGCCAAAAGACTACTCTCCTAAAAGTATTTTAAATAGAAAATAACTTTTTAGACACCAGAACCTGATGTTTGTATTTGCTATCTCATCTCTTCTTTCTCCTCCAAGACTCTCAGGCTGAGGCAGAAAAACCCAACAAAAACCCAGTCTGATGTCTTGTCTACTCTAGCTGGATTCTGTCACTTCCCAGCCTGGCATCCCTGCTGAGCTCCAACAACCACCATGAATGCAACTGTTGGGCAGGCTGCCCTTACAAATGCCATCAACACCCAAGACAAGAATTTTTCTGTCAGTATTTACTGTTTTGAGGCCAAAACCAGCCAAACAGTAAGCAACAGCAGTTAGCATCAAGAGAGCTAGCATTAGCAGTTGCTGCAGAAAAAAAACCCAGAATAACAGGGAAAATATAATGGTAAAAAAGATCCCATTTTATATCAAAAATAGCAGGAAAGGGATAAATCTAGGAGCAGGGAGCAACATGTACCACAGCTAAAGCTGAGATCACTCATGGGAATATTTTTAAAGCTCTTAAGACATTGCTTCCCCCCACCCTGCTTTTAATCTTTAGAGTTACTTGTTTTCATCACTTCAAAGATACTGCACAACCACTCAAGCTCCAGATGGAACTGATTTACTGGACAGATGGGCAGAACACTGCAATGATGGGTGCCCAGACCACCTCATCTACCACCAGCTACTTAATGATGGGAATAAGGGGTTGGATAGTGTCAGAATCAAGAAGGCAGCTCAGGTGAAGAGAACAGTTTTGGACCTCAGATGCCAGGGATTACAAAACCACCAGTCTTGAAATCTTTTAGTCTCCGTGGCAAAGCTGCACAGAAGTGAGCAAGCAAAAGAGAAAGGCTGCAATTATGAGCTGCAGAATCATGAAGGAAAATGTAAACAGATGAGCAAAATGAAAGCTTTAGCAAAACTAATAATAAAAAAGCACCTTAATCTGAGTCCCTACTTCAAGTATTTGCTGAATGCTGAAGTGGGCCACCTGTGCAGTTGGATTGTTTCCAGCAGTTCCAAGCTGATGTAGAAAGGGAGCCTGCTTTCTGCAGCCCTGCAGCTCTCAGGATTTTGCCACTCCTGAGCATTTCTGCTGCAACAGTTTGGCAGCTCAGCCAGCCCAAGCTATTTACATGCTGCAAGGTGCACCAGATGGGCAGCCCCCGCTCCAGAGCTGCATCAGAAATGTGTCCCCTGGGCATATTTCCCCCTGGGCAACTCACCACAAACAGAAGGGTTTTGCTCTGAAAGCTGTCAACAAACAGGAATGTTGGAGGAGCAAATCCATCAGTGTTGGAGAGGTGGTACTAGCATCTGACAAATGCCAGACAACCACTGCCCTGGGGAGCACCTCAGCAGGAAGATAGGAAAGAAGGAAGAGCCCCCTTCTGACCCTGCAAAAATTCCTAGTTCAGGTTGCCATCGACATGCTGCTGCTATGGTAGGAAACAGGTAACTTCTATACAACAGGGTAGCCAGGAGGAAGAAAACACTTCCTCCTTGCCCAGGATCCCAGTCATGTTTCTGAGAAAGGAGAGCACAAACTGCATCAACAGAGGGGACATTCCTGCAGGGATTTCATCTGTTACTAGCAGAAGCATAGCCTTGGGTGTATCGAGTTATTGCTTGAATGTGAAAACCAAAACAGGGAGACCATCCATGTATGTGAGGTTCCTGCAGGCAATGTCCACAGCTTTACTAAAACAAGGTATGAAGGGTACCCAATTTGAACCTCCATCAAGGGCTTTGTAAAAAAACACTGCAGGGGGGCTTTGGCTTTAGTGTTGTCACAGCCTATTTTTGCATCTGGGTCCTACAATGGATGCTCTTTACCTTGGCTACTCAATTTCTCTTCTGACCACCCAGCCCTGTGTTCCTACCATGTCTGTAGTGAGGTGTGGAAGTTATGGGACTCATCCTAGTGCAGAGCTCCACGCTTTCAGCTTCCCATGCTCCTGACATGCCACCAGCAGCCAAGAGCTCTCCCCACCGTCATGCTGGGCACGTTTGCATCTTCCTCTCCCCAGCTATTTTTTGGTAAAATCAAAAGGTGATGACATTTTTTTCTTTAAATCACAGAAAATGGTTAATTATGCAGCTGCACCCCTTGCTGTGGTGGGAGCCCCCTTCCCTACGCTGTCAGACGTGATGGTATCCTTGACAATACACTAGGGCTGGGGGACAGGAGGCAGAACGGGAAGGCCATGGCAAATCCCTGCCAGAGGCAGGAGGGCGTGTTCCAGGAGGGGACAAGGATGTCCCACCGAGCAGGAGTGCAGAGCTGGTGCGATCAGAAGCACCGGGTGGGAACAGGGGAAGGACACGGCGGGGAAGGAACTGCGTTCTCGGCAAGGGATGCGAGCAGACAGGGATGGCAGCGCCAGGAGGGACGAGCGGCTCCTTCCTCCGCAGGGCCGGCACACAAAGGCTCTGCCGTGGGAGGGTTTCAAAGCCCGGCCCGGCTCCCCCGGCTACCTGCAGGGCTGCTCCCGCCCGGCTTCCCGGATCCCGCTCCGCGGGCACAGGGCGCTTCCTGGGCGGGGCGGCGGCATGGACACGACCGGGGGGTGTTGGGGGCTTCTTCTCTGCACCGGGATGCTGCCACTCAGCCTCGGCATGACCTCCCGCAGCTCGGGATAAACCCCGCTGCCCTGGGATAATCCCTTCAGCCCCGGGATAAACCTCCCGCATCCCCGGGATAAACCCCGCTGCCCCGGTTACTCCCCTCTTTCCCGGGATAACCCCGCACCGCAGCCCCACAGCACGGATTCAGCGTGAGAAATAATGCTGATAACACACCGGTGCTTTAGTTTCTGCTAGGTCGTGTTTATCCTAAATCAAGGACTTCTGGGGTTTTGTGCGTGTGCGTGTTGTGTGTGATGCTCTGCCAGTGAGGACGTGCACAAAAGAAAATTGGGAAGGGAGTATAGCCGGGATGGGTGACTGGAACTGGCTGAAGGGATATTCCACACCACAGAACTCATGTCGTGTATTAGCTGGGGGGTTACTTGGAAGTGGGACCAACCTGGCTTCAGGAAGGGAGTGGTGAGCAATTGCGTTGTGCTTACTCGCCCGTCCCCTCCCCTTAATACTGTGATTATTATTTACCATTATTATTAGATTAACTTCGTTTTCCATCATGAAACTCCTTATCTCAACCTAAAAGTTTTACTTTTGATTCTCCTCCCCACTCCACCGGGCTGGAGAGGAGAGAGGCGGGGGTTGAGGGTGAGGTTGTGTGGTTTCCAGCCCATTTCCAGCCGGGCTTAAACCACGGAACGAGCAGGAGCTGTGACATCCCACTGCCAGGCTTGACTTCAGGGCAGAAAGGAAAGCAGCAGATGTGTGTGTGTGGGGATAGTACTGAATCAGCGGTAGAAAACAGGACACACAGGAGTTCCTTGTGAGGGCACCGCGCCGTGCGAGGTAGGAGAAGAGATAGGAAGTCACTGGTCTGGAATTATTTCCCTTATGTGGGGTTTCCCCAGTGGAATAAAATGTACACATGTTTTTACGTTGTGGTGCCTGCTCTCAATTTTTCCGGATAACACATAGCTGGATAGAAGAAGGAATTTGACTCTGCGTGTTTTCATGAAATATGGTGGAAAATGCGAGAGCTTGGGTATTTGCTTGAGTTCTTCCCACGCTGCTGCTGGAGAAGTTCTCCCTGCACAGGAGGTGACAAAGGAGAGGGTTTGCTTAGGCTTGGTGACACTGGAATTTCTCTGCCACCTAACCCGAGGACCGTGAGCAGGTTTGCAGACAGAGGAAGCCACCCTGTGGCCACACAGGCATGAGACAGCAGATGGGTTTCCCGAGGACAGAAAAAAACAAGTTGTTTTTCACCTTGGCCCCCAGCTGATGAATATACTGCATTTATGGGTGATGGTTTTGCTCCCAGGTTATAATACAGAAAATTACCCAGCCTTTCTAGGAGTTAAAACACCCAAGTATGTAGTTTTTGTTTAGCAGCGGTACAAAACAGGTTGGCCGTGGGTTGAGGACCCACAGGATGACAAAGAAAGGAGTGTTTTATCAGGAATCTGAAAATCTTTCCTGCTAATGAAGAGAACAATACTCTAAAAGCCTCCAGATTCCCTTTTCACTTCAAGCTATTGTTAGCAGAGCACAAACGATATGAATTAATCAGCAACCTTAGTCACTGTGTACCTTGAAGTGTATGTCTCTCTTGCAGTAAGAGACAAATGAGCAGGGTTCAGTGTTGTCCTGCCGAGGCTTTGTTTGTTAAGGTTAAAATATCAATTTGCATTAAAGACCTTTTCTGTTGGAGAAGTGATGACTGATACAGGCTCATTAGGCTCGATGGCTGTGTACAGATACAGATGGAGAAACAGTCGCCAACAAAATAAGATGGCAATACTGAAAACAGAATGAAAGGGAAAACATAACCCTATCAATTTACAAAACACTACAACTGACAGGCACATTGCTGTATCCTCTTCGTGCTTGTGCCAGCACAGTTGCTTACAAGTGGGGAGGGTTGGAGATCACAGTCAGAGTATGAGTGTATGCAGAAGGACAAAAGGGGAAACTGGCTGGTTGCTGGATCTCCATCACTGGAGGTTTCTGAAGCTGTGGCCAGACAAAGCCCTGCCTAACCTGATCTGGTGCTGGTGATTGTCCTGCTTTGAGCAGGAGGTTGGATTCCAGAGGTTTCTCCCAATCAGCATTCTGTGTATTGTTTCAGCAGTTTCTGAACTATTACAGATATTTTGAAATGCGAGAACTCTTTTTATACTGTACTGTCTCCATCCTTCAGACAGTTCAATAATTAAAAGTTGGTAATCTGGGAGAAAACCTTCAGAAAGAGATTTGGCTGTCTTGAAAATGCATAAAGCAATGAAGTGTACAAAATGGTAATGTGACTGTATTTCAAGGAAAAGGGAAAGAAACAAAGTAACTCCAGGTTGATATAAATGACAAGCCAGCATTTACTAGATCACTATTAAAATAAAACTGCCTGAATCTAGACAGAAGGTATAAAAAACATTTCGCATTTCAAAATATCTGTAATAGTTCAGAAACACCACCATGTCAAGCCTTGGCTCCATTTTTTTATTACATCAGAGCAATTTCAGTCTTTGATTACTTTGAACTTCAGCTAGCTAGTGATTTAACAGTCACCTTTCCTTTATTTTTTGTTTTATTTCGACAAGGCTAATATATCAATTTTAAAAGTCTCTATGCTTTTATTGTTAAAAGTATTTTGTCTTTAAAAAGTCCACGATGCTTAAGGAGTTGAAATGACCAAACCCCTATTTGGAGAAAAGCAATGAAAAAACCCTGTTGGGAATGACAAAGTAAGGAGAAGTACTGAAGTGTTTTTCCATTTTGCAGCAAGCTCTAGCTAGTCTTAGCCTTTGCATTTCTCTTGGTATTGAAGTGCTGAAAGGAACACCGTACCTGCCCAGCAGCTTTTATAGAAATTCATTTACACTGAGAAAAAACTGCCATCTGACTAGCAGGAAGTAAGTTTAATAAAGACATTTGAAGAATTGTGGCTGCCCACTGAAGATTGTTTCTTAAACTTAGGTATTGATCAACCATTTTCACCTGCACTGAAAGAACTTTTGGCATGGAGTGATACATCAATCACTTATATGCAGAGAGCACTCTGAAGAGCTGCTAAAAGAGAAATAAACAAGGAGAACAGTTTGCTGTCTTACCCTTCTTCAAGCCCATTTGACAGGAAACTCTATTCCAAGCATTTCAGCTCCATCATCACATGCAGTTTTCCGTAGCCTGGAGAAGACTGCTTGTTAACACTGCAGAAAGTTAAGTGCTTTCCAAGCAGACAATGGCAGCCCTTGGTTTGGATGTGAAGCATTAAACCTTCCCCCTCTCCCAGTAGTTTATGATGTTGGGGTTACAGCTTGGAAGGCACCTCTGGAGACCACCTAATCCAACTCCCTGTTGGAGCAGGTCAGCCAGAGCAGGCTGCTGAGGGCCATGTCCAGTCAAGTTCTGAGGATCTCCACATCTCCGTGGCGTTTAAGGGGAAAAAAATGGCAGAAAACAAACTGACCCCAGACTGATTGAAAAATTGGGAAGCAAACAGTTGCTGTATCAATGCTGAAATGCAACTACCCTAACCTAGGCATGTGCTTGTGGAAAAAATCAAGTGAACAAGCAAACCATCAAAATCTTGGCAGCATCACCCTGTCATGTTCCATTTTTTTGTACTTCAGGGCACCTGCACTGTGTTTCCAGGAGATGCACATTCTTCCCACCACAACAGGTGTTCTTACCATGAGAGGATCCCATCTTAAGGTATTCATATTGTGATTGATTAATAGCTGCTGCTTTCAGCTTCTCACATTGAGGTGAATCTACTAGCAGCCTTAAAAATGGGTGCAGAAAGAAGAACTTTCTGTCAGGACACCAAAGGACCCCTGTGACAGACTGGGACTGAGATGGCCAGCAAAGTTGATTACAAACACATGGTGAGGGCAACAAAGGGGTGCCACAAACTTCTGGCTAGGTTTGCTTCAAGCTTACCCAGACTGGATAAATTGCAGATTTTCCAAATAATAATTAAAACAAAGAGATGAAAATGTGTGCACATCCATGGATCTGCTATTTTTAATGCCCTGTTTTGTTTACAAATAATGACATGAGCTCCCTCTATGAAGACCTCTGTGTTTGGCCAGTTACATAGGAAATGTAAAATCAAAGTTATGTTTGTGCAGCAGGTTCACCACTTTGGCAAGTGACATGTACTTGAGGAGATTTAGTTTATTTGATATATAATCTCCCCTGTAAAACACAGGGGGAAATCACTGGGGGTTTTCCTAGGAACATACTTGTGTACCAGCAGTCTGTCACTGATATGTGAAGGTATATGTAAGGAATCTGAAAGGGACCCTTCCCTCACCCAGAACAGAGAGTAGCTGTCATTACGTGATTTTTAAGACCTCCTAAGTAAAATTCAAGGAAAAAAACCCTTGTAGACATTAAGGACTTTAACAGCTAAGGGAGGAGAATCAACCAGGGGCAGCATAGGCATTCCCACCTTTGAGTAACTGGAAAAAAAAAAAAGAGAGGACTAGAACATAGAACAAGTGAACACACCTGTGTGAATTTGTCAGATCCAGTTCCCCAGACTCCTGGGACAGCTGGCCAACACACTGGTGCATCTTGTCAATGGAGGCAGTGTTTGTATCCCCAGAAAAGCTTGTGAGTTACAGGAATGACTCCCTTTTCTCAGTTCCTGATTGCCCAATTACATGTTACCTGGATTTATGGCTTTGGCCATGCACTTATAAAAACAGCTAAGGGCTGAAAGCTGGAAAAACCCCATAAAAGCATCCAGGGAAACTGCATTGAGAAGTCTTTCAACAGGTGCACAGTTTTGTTATATCTTTAGAAGACAGACAAGGTTTAAATAGTTTTCTGGTTAAATAGGCCCCAAGTTGTGCCAGGGGAGGCTCAGATCAGATATTAGGAAAAAAATTCTTCACTGGAAGCATGGCTAGACATTGAAAGGACTGTCATACTGAGTCACACTGAAGATCCTCCTGAAGGTGAAGGCCTGTCCATAAGAAAGGCAAATTGGTGAGTGATGCTTCCTTGGGGAGAGACCCTTCTGAGTGCAGCTTACCTGCAGCTTTGCTCAAAGGTTGTGCCCCCAGCTTTGTGTTCATGTGGCTGCAGCAGCAGGGCTCTCTTATGTTGTAACTTGCATTGTCATTTACATCACAGTTTTACGTGTTTGTTCTTAGTAGTGTTTTCCTTGTAAATATCTGAACATGATATTTTAGTAAATTTCTTTCTTGGGATTTCTGTATCTGCAAACAATAGTACTTACTGATTTCTTAGTTTTAATTAAGCTCAAAATGTAATATAAGAGGTCTAGAGGAAGAACTCAACATATAAAGGGTAAAGTGCCCCTTAAAGTGTGTAAGTTTTGCAGTAAAACACTGTGGTTGTCCCTCATGCTTTTCACTGAAGCATTTCAGACTGCTTGAAGTATAATGCAGTCTCCCTTACGTAACTGACATTTGCCTGTGGGAGGAAAAAAGACTTGTTTAAGGAATGTGGATGAAACACCCTCAAGTAAAAGGCAAACAAACATCATAGATCACAGCCTGCAATTGTCCCTTGAGTCTGGCATTGATGAAGCTTGCTGTTGTCTGCTAGTATATTTGTAATACCCAGACAGATCTCAATATTGTACTGGGTGATTTGTGAGTCAAATCTCTCATTCTTCTCTGTTTGTGCTAAATTAATTAGGAGATCAGTTTTATTGGGCATGCAGAATCTATGTCAGAGCACTGATTAGTTATTTAGAAGAAAACATTCAAAAAGATCATGCTGAGCAGCAGAAGTTAGGCAAAAGGAAATGACCAGCATGCATGCATTTTTCCAGCAGTTTTTGGGGAGGTAGCAAAGCAGTTGTGATGTATGGAAGGACATCAGGCAGTTAACAGCATTGAGAAGCCAGTCAGAATGGGTGAAGGGAAATGTTGTGTACAATTGTGGGAGAATTGGGAGAAGAAGGACGAGAGGTGCTTCTTATCTGTATTTGAAAGCTTGTTTTTCACCAGAGAGAGCTTGAAACTTGTTTTTCATCATTTTAACTCTGCTTTGTTAATTTTTAAAATTACATAAACATCCTGGGGTGTGCTAAGATAGCTGTATTTTGCTCTCAGATATCTGGGGAATAAGACATTCTTGTACTGAAGGGGTCAGTCTTTCCCCACGTTTTTTCCTCAGGCAGTGTGCTGTTGAATTACTTCATTTTAGGTTATGGCTGATCCAGGGACTGAGCTATATTAGCATGGTTATTTGTTTAAATATTTATTTTCCCGGCCTCATCTGGGTAATGGCGTTATGCAAAGTGAAAAAAGAGAGCCTGCAGCTCCATTTCATTGTTAAAAATATTTTGTCTTTGGGCTGACAAGTTCCAAGTGCATCTGCATACCTGAAATTGCATGCACCAGCCTCATCTGCCCAAAGGTAATGGCACATGCAAATTATCTGGGCTCCAGTGGTCTGTGGGTGCTGAGGAGATATGATTAACAATGATTATGAGACTACTGGAGGCTCCTGCTCTATGTAGGTTTTGCACAGCAGGCCTGCCAAGGGAGGCTGGAGTTATTCAGCTGGTTTTCTCCTGAGCCTTCTCTAATTACCATGACTGCCTGAGGATCCAATGAGCAAGACAAAGCTTAAAATAAAAAGCTTAGACAGAGCTGCCTGTAAACATCTGCACAGGTACAGGCACACCTGCACAGTTCTTCAGAGCATGAGAATATTGAAGGGCACAGTGGTTTTAGCAGGACAAGGCAGCATCTTTCTGCCTTGAACCCGGTGTAAAGCTGTAGTCAAAACCCCAACTACCACTGCTCAGCAGGTCTTGCTGCTAGTTTGGGCTGTGCAAAGGCTCAGCCACTTACTGGCTGCCTAAAAAAACGTTCTGCCTTGTTATCCAGGTGAGGAGGAGCATCCCCAGTTTAGTGTGGCAGGGAGGCAGAGGAGCTGTTCATTGCCAGCACACCGGAATGGGTTGGTGCCTCTGGGGACCTGCACTGCTTGTGGAGGTCATTTAATGAGCCTTTGTGTAGATTGTGGTGCAAGGATTGATACTGGGGAAGGTGCCTGTGGGGCTGCACTCTGTCCATTCTTGTTACAGCAAAATATGTTAATTACTGGTGTAGCTGCTCTGCTTCAGAGATCTTTGGAAGCTGAATGACATTTGCTGCCAATGGCACTGACAGACATCCAGCTTTTATCTGGTTTCATTAAGCTGCCCTGTTCATTTAGATCTCTGAGTTGCTGCAGGACTACATGTGGTTTAGACTTCTTATATTTGCTGGCTTTTTGTGCTGGTTTCTAGCTATTTTAATATTTAATTTGGTTGCTTTTGGTAGAAAGGAGCTGGTTTGTGGTTTTTCCCTCCCTTTCCTTATGAATATGTAATCGTAGGTGGTTTGTTTCCCAAGTGCTGTGGTTTTCACCACAGTCTCCATGTTTGCAGAAATCAGGCAGTAGAGAGACCCACAAAGCTGTGGTCAAACACATCCCATGAAGGCAGCAATGGAAGTTGTGGAGGCTCTGGTAAAGTTTGCATGTGAGGAGTGCTTGACTTGTTGATTGGATGGCAACACATATTTTTAGTCAGGCTGAAATCTTTCAGATGGTTGCCTTTGAGCTTTGTCTCTCTTTCTGGCTGTCTGTAAATGACAGCAATTAGTTGGTTTGGGTTTTTTTTGTTTGTTTTTGGTGTTTTTTTTTTGTTTGTTTGTTTGTTTGTTTGTTTGTTTGTTTGTTTTTTTGTTTTGAGTGTCACTGTGAGGCAGCTGACATTTGTTTCATTTTAAGGCTTTTGGAAGCATGTTCTTCTCTGACCCTGCACTTGCTGAATTGGGGTTCAAGGCATTGCTTTGCAAGCAGGGAGATAGCCTGTTCTCCTCAGGAGTTCTGTTTTGGTGCTCATCCTGAGTGTCAGCCCTGTCCTGTGTGCAATTTTCCTTGTTCCTTGCTGAAGGTGGTGATTTGTGCAAAACCAGGAGGCAGCAAAGCCAGATTCCATCAGTGATTTTCTGCTGAAGTCACGGCCTTGGTGCAGTGCATGTACTGCAAAGGGAAACTTCCTCCTGCAGGCTGCCTGTCAGGCTGGGAAATCAGATTCTGTGAACTCCAGAAATAAATTTACTTTCTGAGGAGTCTGCTCAGCTGGCAGAGAGGCGTTGGAACCACGGGCTTCTCTTAGAGACTTGCGGGAGTTTGGCTTCTTCACATATGCTCCCTTGGCTTATCAACATCCCTTGGCTTGTCACATCCACAGGCAAAACTGGAAGCTGAGGAGGATGCATGGCATTGCTTTGGATTTCTGTATGAGGTTACACTATTTTGCATAAATTTTGTTTCCTTGGGGGAAGCTCTGATGCTGCAGGTAACAGTAATGTAGGTTTTTTTCTGAGACACCTTCACACTTTGATGACAAAGACGTGCATCAGACACAAACAGGAGTTTTGGCAGTGTCAGAGTATTTTTGCTGAGGGCCAGAGGAGCAGTTGCCAGTCCAGACATGCAAGTCCATCTCCAGTGATTAATCTTCCTTGGCTGACCTGCAGCTACACCTTTGGATTTCTTTTGGCTGTGAAAAATTGCCTGATGAAGCGAATCTCCAGTGTCACACTTGTGGCATGGAAAAAAGGGAAACTCATCCACGAGTTCATAGCAGACACTGCTGGCAGTTGATGAAACTACAAGTGTTGGGTTTTTTTTAAAGTGAAACAGCTATTCTATCTAAAAATTCTCTGCTCAGATTCAGTAAGGAAATAATTAGCATGCAAGAATACTTGGATCTAAGGTAATAGGATTTGAAGGTTTCCTGATGAACAAGCTCATGGAGAAATGTATACATAATTGCAAAGAACAGGTCACTTTTGAAGTGTTAGCTATTTAAAATTATTTTATAATTATTCATATTTTATAATAACTATTAAAATATTAAGTATTATTAGTAACAGGCTGCATTGTATGCACTTATTATTTTTGAAGGTAAGAAAACTTATTTAATTCCTAGTAATTCCCTAGAAGCAGCATGTTTTTATGCTAATCTGTTTTGGAATATCTGGTGTGGATGTGTTCTTAGAGGTTTAGGTTGTGGGTTTATTAGCTGCAGGACAAGAACAACATTTGAGTGCTGGGTTGAAACAGAATTATATTCCTAAAGTGTTTAAGCATGCTGCACTTGCTGTTGTTAAGCAGCTTCTGCTTGAAATTAATTCCAGTGGGAAATAAAAGACCTCAGCTAATGGAATTACGTCAGTGTATTTGGAATATGAAAAAGGCAAGCAATTAAAAATAGAATATTAATTAATTAAGCTTACAGCTTCCTCTTAAAGATTTAATGTTTGAAGGAGCACTGTAATAAACTCTAGCAAGATAATACTAATAAAACAAATATAATTTGACAGAGTTGGCTTATTAGATGTTATTAATTGAATATGAGTTGAGAGTTGTGTCAGTGTTTACAGAGAATGGAAATATCTGGTTCATTAGCTGTCAGTAATACTTTTTAACATCAGTTTATGCCATTTGTGGCTTTATTTCATAAAAAATCTTGACAGGAGTTTAAAGAAATTTCTCATTTCTGCCTTATGGAACTGCTAGGGAGGAAGACTGGTACAAATCCTTCTGTGCATAATGCGTGGTGCTTGGACAAGCCAGGATTTAGGGAATATTTAGAGACCATACACTTCAGTAGCTGGATTTGGAAGTGAATCCCAGTTGTCACTTCTACATCCCAGCTCCCAGGTGATGTTCTCATTCCCCCACCATCACCAGAGTTTCAGCCTGTTGTCTATAATCGTGTTGAACTGTTTGTTAGTGACTTTTTTCCATGTCCTGTGCTTTCAACTCACAGTGATGTGCCCATGGTAGATGGAAGAGCACGTGGCTGTTGTTTTTTAACCTTGGCTATCCCTAGCTGGAGCAGCATTTTTGGATCAGCTGTCACCAAGAACTAGGTCCTCACAGTGCTGGATGCACAGGAACACTGAGCTTGGCCAGCACATTCCTGTCTTCCCTAATGGGACACTGGGGCTCTGTGTGGTTGGGAAAGAGGATGGAGGATGGCACATGGCCATGGTGTGCAACAGCTCTCACAGCTTGGTCTCTTCCAGAGAGAGTTTCAGGGTGTGTGTGTCTGTGGAAATGCTCACTCTAAAGTCCTTGTCTTTCTGTGTTGGGCTGTGTGGATCAGACACTTGTTTGTGTTATGATGTACAGGTTATATGTTAAAGCTGGCAGCTGCTGCCTCTGTTTTTCAAAAAGTCATTGAGGTTGGGAGGCCTTTGAGATCATCCAGTCTAACTCTCAAACCAGCACCAACCATAATCACTCTTAAAACATATTCCCAAGACATCCCATCCAGATGCTTCTAACACTTCCAGAGATGGCAACTCCGCCACCTCCTTAGGCAGCTTTTTCCAGTGCCTATCCACTTTTACTGTGTAATTTTAATTTTATTATTATTTTTTTTTTTTTACTATTTAATGTGAACCTCGCCTGGCAAAAGTTCATGTCAGTTCATTTTGAGCTCATGTGATAATTTAAATGAGACTCCTGCATGTTGTATTCTTGATTTAAGGCTTGTTACCCTTGCAATTAACATTTACGCTTCTGCTAAAGACTGAAAACAAGATGTTACAGTTAGACTTTTAAACACAGCCATTTAAGCTCCTAAATGTGCTGAGCTCTTATTGAGCTTCCTTGTTTAATTATTGGGTGCTAATTTTAAATTCTTTCACTTTTTTTTTTGTCTCTATACAGTGCTTGACTTTGCCAGCTAGAAATATTTTTAAATATGTGTTAACATAGATATTGAGGTCAACCCAGGCCAGCGAGGTTTACTGAAAGCTGCCTTAGCCTTCAGGAAGACTGACCCACAGTGGAAAACCATGGAGATTTTGGGACCTACAAAATACTGATTAGGACTCCCCTCCCTATTCTGATCATCCTGGCCTGTGAGATGTTACTGTTTTTCACCTGGGACAGAAGTTTGAGTGTTATGCCTTGCTCTGCCTTCCTGCTTCCCTGTCTCAACACCCTCCTCTGGCTGTGGTTTCAGGGCTGCTGGAGAGCCACACAAATAAGAACTTGCCTCTCTTCCCAATGACACCTTGTCTTCCCAGTTTCACATTCCCCCCTGGTTCTAGCATTTTGCACCCAGAATAGAGGATGGGACTGAATTTCCTCCCTGCACTGCTCCCTTGATGCTGTCAGTGCCAGCCAAGCACTCCGGCTGCCCTGCCCTCCTGGTAGCCCTGGATGTCAAAGGAAATTTTGATGAGCATAAACAAGATTTTGTTTTGTGCTTCAGTGGTTTGAATTTGCCGTCTCTGACTCAAGTCAGAGCAACGCAAGAACATGAAGTAGAAAATGGGTTCTGATGCTGCTGCTGTGTGGGGTGACTTGGTTTTTGTGCCCTTTAGTCAGTGCTTTTACTCTGGTTCCTGGAGATGGAAACAGGGAATTTTTTCTCCTTCTACTTTGGATGAGAAGAGAGAAGAGACCAACAGGAGGCTGTTTGAAACATGTCCTATCCTATTTTGAAATAGCTAAAGGACCCCAATGTCTTTAGGCAGGTGGTTTCAATGTGGGCAGAATCTTTGCTAGTCAGAACAAAATAATCTTTGCCCAAAAGCACTTGGATTTTTTAGAAGCAAGCAATTATCATTTGTATGGGAGTTATTTTCATTCAGACTACAATAATTGTATAACTCAGACATGCCAAACTCAACTTATGACAAAAGGATAGGGTTTGTTTTCACTTCTGACACCACAGCTGTTGCAAATGTCAGGATCCAGTTTTGTAGGGAAGCTGTTAAAAATGACTGTTTCAGTTTTTTACAATGTCGAAGACAATATTCTAGATGTGTCCCTAGGCATTAATATATCTGATGGACTTGATTCAAAACACACTCTTGCTATGACTTGTGACCTCCCAGTAGGATTCTCTCTTTCTAAATCAAATCCAAGAAAAATGCTTCCTCATCTTGACAAGGAGATAGACCTTCTTATGCTGGGGGAACTGTTCAGGGACCTCTTTTGTTACCTGCTGCCTTCTCAACAGCAAGCCCTGGCTGTGTGCAGGCTCCCAGTTGATAATTTGTAAACCTGTGTGGCAGTACTTCCTAGGCAGTAGTAGATTTCAGAAAGCAAATATGATATGGTTTCCTGTACATCCCTCCTGCACATATTGTTGTAGTGAGGAAAATCTGTGTAAGCATGTGGGATGGAAGAAATGCTGTTAAAATGAAAAAAGCTATTTTATTACAAGGTAAGGTATTAAAGCACTCACAGTGAATCTCTCTGTATTGGTTTCAGGCTAGTATTTCAAATAAATATAGTAAAGGAAGAACATTTCCAATTAACAAGAGATAAAAGGAGTAATCCTGCTTGTGGTCACTCTCTGTGGAATGTATCCCAATTATGAGTAGATATGTTTTTCTTCCCTCAGGAGCATAAACATTTAAAGGAGTTACAGAACTTATTGGTGAATCCACAGATTCTTGACTCTAACAGAGACAGAGCTGAAACACTTCTTTCAAGTGGTCTGGAAAAAAAGAAAACACAGAAATGGTTTGGACAAATGCTTCATGCTTTTGGTACCACAAGGGATATGTGAAGAGTTGTGAGACTGTTCTAGACCATCTCAGACCAGGCAGGATGCAGGAATATGACACTGGGAGATACTCTCCAGAGGTAAATGACAGTCTTTCCCTTCAACACCAGTATGTGATCTGCAGGAAGCAAAGGCTGGCACCCTGAGGTGCCTGTGTGAGGTGGTCAGAAGTGATTTCTGCATTGGAGTGCTGAGCACTGCAACACTAGAGCATCACGTGTGAGCTGGGCTGTCCAGGGAACAGATGTGTCCTCTTGGGCTCCTTTCCTCCTGTGTTCTATAGTTCTAGGAAGTGATGGAGGTAGTGGGTAAAGCGAAGTGAAATTCAGATGTTCTGCTTGAGAGACGTGGAAAAGACTCGAGGTTTCAATTTACACTTTTTCTGAGTTTTCAGTAAACAGACAAATCTAGTTACTGTAGAAACTTGGCTTCAGCTGTGAACAGACATTTTTGTTTGCTTTCTGCTTTAAACAACATACTTCCTCATGGAGGATGTTACTCAGCTCAGATTTCCATAATTACTTATGGAGCATCCTGCAGTTAGTCCCCACCATCATGTGAATCCTCATACCGGTGATTTTCCTGCCAGCACCAGACTGATCAATGAGGACCCGAGGAACACCTGTTAGACTCTTAGGAGAATGCTTTGCAGGTGGAGTTGTAATGATGTTTAGGTGAAAATGCTTTAAAACTGCAGGTACTGGTCACAAATCGTCTTTGCTGCTGTTTGATGGCTGTTCTGCAGAATTCAGTCACTGCAGCCCTCGAGGATTTGAAGGGTGACTGTGTTATTTTGGGATTTCTTAACTTTTGATTTTCAAAAGTGACCACAATATCCTTGCTGAATTTTGAGGTGGTAACAACCATGAGGCGGAATGTTGGCAGGTTGCTCTAAAGAGAAGGATTAAGAAACAGCAGCTTGTTGAGGGGGAAGGTCTGGAGCTGTGCCTGCGTTAACCACGAGGTGGCAAAGGTAACGCAAAATTGTGTGTCTGTAAATGCTGTAAAGGTCCTGAGCGTGAGGGGAGAGGGCAAAAGTGTGTCTGTGTGCTGTCAGATCACCATGCTTAGTTTTTCTTTTCTAGTTGTACATAAACTCCTTAAAAGAATCCCTTCTGATAAAGGAGAGGGTCTCACGATCATGAAAGAAACACTTTGTAGTTCTGTTCTTGTGTCCCTTTCTTCCTCAGTCGACAAACATCTCAAATCAATTTTACAGCAGAATTTTTAGCCCAGATGGAACCCCCTCATCCCCTTTTTGGCTGTGGCATCTCATGGGGAGTGTCTGATCCGTGGGACAGGTGAGTTCATCTTCTGTCACAGGGAGTGTGCTGGGACCCAACCAGAAAGGTGGTGGCAAGTTGGATTTCTGTAATTCTACATCATTCATTCAATTTGGAAATGAGACAAGGTTTAGTGAGAGGTACTTCATTATCATAAATCTGGAGTAATTGTAGCAGAATTGGTGGGTACCCATGGGTTGTCAAGAAAAAGGACTCTGGATTTGTGTCGATATACCTGTCTGGCTGTGACTGCATTTGGGAGCAGGGACCAAAAGGGGCCATCAGAGGACAGTTTTAAATGTGACTGTATAACCTTTTAAATACTAATATTGAAGACCATTTCCCAGCTCAGACTGATTTTTGGTATGTTTGGAGTAATTGGTGACACAATGGATCTAATGGCCATTATACAAGGTAAAGAATGAGAACAAAACCAAGGCATTTCCTTAAGTCACTGCTATTCATACAAGTTCAGGCACCTGCTGCAGATGTGTCTCTGTTTCTTTTGCTTCCCATTTGCTCTATCACTCCTTCTGTTCCTCTTTCTGCACCTTCTGCTTTCCCTTCAACAGCTGTGCAAGCCCCCCATTCCTTCTGCAGCAGTGGGGGCAGAAGCAGTGGTGCCATTTGGTCTGGCAGATTTGGTGGTTTTGGTGGCAGCAGCAAATGCCCAGGCTCCAGGAAGGAGTGAAAGGCTCAGTAAGTGGTTGGGGGAATTTTTACTGCATGTGACCCTTTTTGTTCAGATGTTTGATGGTTACTGGAAACTCTACTTACCCCATAAAGAGAAAGTGTTGATTATGCAGGAAAATAGAGAACAGTCTGCTGGATGGTAGGACTGTGTGGGCAGAGCCAGACAGTTCCTATTACCAGAGCAAGGCAGGATCAGATGCCTTCAGATTATGCTGAAGAGGATTTAAGAAATTAAGGTTAATGGGACAAAGGGAAAATAATGCTGACAAGGTATTCACTAGGTGGTGGAATGAACCCAGAAGCCCTGCAGAATGGGTCTTTTCTTGTCTCCTTATTTGTAGATCAAGTGACCCCAGATGTTAATCATTTTAGCCAATGTTTTCTGGGCTGGCATGGGAAGATCATAGAGGAGATATTAATTATTGCAACATTTGTGTGTAATCTAAGGGATGAAGCTAAGGTAAGGCAGAAGAGAAAACAGCAGGAAGAGAAGGCTGGCTTGTTAGCAGCTGCTCTGCAAGGCAGGAATTTCACAGGACAAAGGGGTAATAATGGAAATAAGGGAAATGGAAATTTAAATTGAAGAAGTCCAAAGGATTGCTGCAATAAAACCAAGACACTGGAAAGAGAATGTCTTGTGATCCTGAGACAGGAACTGTGAGAGCAACAAAGCGAAAATCAAATCAATCGGGAGCCGAGTGAAAGCAATGAACAATGATCAGACCAGGCCCCCAAGCCCTAGCAGTGGAAGGAGATACAAAAGTAATCCCCTTGGGGGACTTTAGGGAACCAATTATAGATTAAATAATTGGAGATGAAACTTAAGGCATGTCTGATAGATACCAGCACAATTTATGTGACATTAACAACCCCCCACGAAGGATCAACAATTAAGGGTAAAGTAAATGTTGTATGAATAGAAGGCAAAGCTACCTTTGTACCCAGGACATGATGGCACAA
Organism: Aegithalos caudatus; assembly: GCA_013389925.1. Taxonomy (NCBI): domain Eukaryota; kingdom Metazoa; phylum Chordata; class Aves; order Passeriformes; family Aegithalidae; genus Aegithalos; species Aegithalos caudatus. The sequence continues at coordinate 1,202,462 of WEIU01019865.1, read as the reverse complement.
GTACATCCACAGTCTGATAATCATTCTTTTCCTGCTGTTGGAATCAGCACCAGCAAATGTGGTGGGGAGGTATTTGTTACACAATTTTGGGCACAGTTGCAGTGTTCACCACAAGGAATTTGTGTGTTCACATTGTGACTCTCAGTGGGTAATGTACCAAAACATCATGATGGTTATGTGACTGAAGGGGGAAAGAAATACCCCAGGAACTCAGAGATGTCCTGTGGGTTATTGAGGTCAGCTAGTCCAGTACAGCTCAAAATGCAGGGAGGCAAAACTCCCTCCTTAAAATAGCACCTGTTATCTTGGGGAGCAAGGGAAAGTATAAGAGCAATTATTGAGGATTTTCTCTCTTGTGAGTCTCCCTGTAATACTCCTGTCTTGCTGATTAAAAAAACCTAAATTAAGCTCAGATGGAAGATCAGTTTATAGATTTGTTCAGGACTCTAGTTCCTGATACTTCAACAACTATAAACATGATACTGGCTAATGCAAAATGTTTTACAGTAATTGATTTGTGCCCAGATTGTTTCAGTATGATGGTTTATCCAGAATCTCAGTGTAATTGTGTCTTCACCTGGGAAGGAAAACAGTAAAAGTGGACTAGATTTCCTCAAGGGTTTGTAGGATTGTCAGCTTTATTTTTGAAAATCCTAGGCAGATTTAGAGGAGAGTTAACCAATAATTTGTATTGATACAGTGTGTGGATGATGTGCTAATGGCAAGTACAAATAGGGGAAAATTGGAATACACATGTAATGACAGTTGCTTTGACAGCTGAAGGCTATCAAGTCACCCCAGCCAAATTACAATTCTGTAAAAACAGGGAGGGTTATTTTTTGTCAGGAGAGGGCACAATTAAACAAAACCTCTCCAAGATATGTCTAAGCCTACAAGTTAGGAATAGAGAAAAGTTGTGTTCACTGTACCACCCTCAATCATCAGGGAAAGTAGAAAGAATGAATCAAAGCCTTAAAGGCATCAAAGATTTGTGCAGAGACTTAAATGGCCAGATGCTATACCTGTATTCCTGTTGCTTTAATGCACATGAGGTGTAAAGGCCAAATAAACTGAGGCTGGCCCAGCACAAGGGTTATGTGGCTGGAATATTCAATTCTGAACACAACCTTGTCTACAAAAACATTCCAGCTTGCTGCCTTTTGTTAATGACTTGTATTGCTGGAGAGACCCCGAGATTCAAATGTTTGATAAATACACCCAGATTTCCATCTCTAAGGACACAAAAAGAAATATGTATGCAGAAGGGCTCTAGAGGAAAGAACCAGGGGTGAGTGTCAGCTGGATCAGTGGACTGCCCAGGGTCCAGGGGTTGCCCTCAGAGAATGGTCAGGCATTCATTTTGCAGGGTAAGTGCCTCCAAGCTTGCATATTCCGAAAATCTTACTCATTTCACAATTTCAGGGTATGTAGAAATTTAATTTATTCTTTAAAAGCCTCAGTTATTTGCTGTTTTGGCCCCAGCCAGAGCTACCTTGTTGAAGAGTGTTATGACCAAGGACTTTTCAATCTGCCTTTTAAGTCCTACTTGGCATGCTGAAGCTGTGTTTCCAGCTTTGATCCTATAAAACACAATTTTTCAGCCTCTTTCAGTTTGCGGATCTTCTAAATTTTTTTTTTCCAGTGCTGTTCTGGTGCCTTTACAATGAATTTCAGTCTGTTGTCAAGACAGCCATTATCCCAAATGTCTGCATTTTTCTAAGCACTTCTAGTAAGTAATACAAAGTTAAATGACCCAGGGGTTTTGGTGCCCTTTTTTTTTTTTTTAAATCAAAGAATATTCTCTGCTCCTTAAAATAAAAAAGCTCTTGAATGCTTTAATTTGTTGCAGGTATCAGTGGCTGCAGTTTCTTGTGTGTGGTAGGAAAGCTTCACGAAAAGCCACAAAGTGTTTTTATAGCTGGTTTGTCAAGTCTTCTGACTGTCACATTAAGTTATTCATGTGCTAGAGTGTGACAGATAGGGAATCCCTGTCACAACCACCTGCAATCTTATGGTTGTAAAGCTGTCTGGTGGCTTTTGTCCCCATTCTGCACCGTATATGAAGATTTTTTTTTTAAATGAGACTGGCATTAACCTTCTCCTAACCACAGCAGATGTAATGCTGAGACACTGCTCAGTGAATCCTGCAGAGAATTTGAACCTGTGAAATCTCTTTGCCTTTGTAAATAATGCTTATATGGTTAGTTTGAAGGTGGCAATGTTAGTGAAATTTCCCAAGTTCACCCTTCAAGTTGGGGTTTAGCAAAGTCTGCTTTCCCCTCAAAATGAGGCAAGACAAAGCAAGGAGGAAGAGGAATGTGCTCAGTCAGTTAAGCTTTCTTCATGTAGTGACAGGATTGAACCCATGTGTCTGAATAGCTCTGCAATAATAAACCATTTGGGGTTTTTTTCCTTTCTTTTTTTCAAGCAAATGCAAAGCATTTCACTCTGCATGCAGCTAAATATAAGTTGTGTCATTTCTAGCAGTTTTTCCCATATATGGGCTCTTCTTTTTCACTTGTCATCGTGGGCCACGCTGGGAGAGCCATGTCAGAGGAACTGAATGTGTTTGTAGGATATTGGATGCTCCTTCCATCTCTTAGGAAAAGATGAAAATATCCATGGGTGCTCTGAAGAAGAGAGTGCATTCCTATTGGCCCTGACTTTTGCAAAGTGTTGGGCTGTACCTTCCCCAGAGGTGCTACAGGGCAGAGAAAACCACATTTGTGTGGTACCTTGTCCATTATTAGGTCTGGAGGCTTTCTGTAGCAGTTTCTGATCTCAGCACTTTTCTGCAACATCCCTTTTCTTAATTTGTGGGTTTCTTTAAATGTCTGTCATGGAGATATCTGTAGCTGAGTCTCTGACATTAGCATTTGCTTTTATTTTTGTTTGCTATCTCTATTGCTATGATCAAGAAAGATCTTGAAGATAAGCACAACTCTTGGGCTAGTTTAATGTAACAAAGAAAGAGCTCATATGAATATGAATCTTCATCAGGCTCTGGGCTCCTGCTGTCCTACACAGAAGCATTTCTCAGGTGTGTGCCCCGTTCCTGCCTTGTGGCTGCACAGTCAAACTCTCCACTCAAAGCTCATTTTAAAGGAGATGCCTGTGTTGAGTTTCTGGATTTAGCTCTGCTGACTACCTCTGAGTGAATCTGGACCCGTGTGTTTCCCCAGTGAGCACTGGCACACATTAATGACAGTAAAAATAGGTGTGCTGCCTCTGCCTACCAGCCTGTGGAAGGGGAGATGTGCAGAGTTGATATGTACAGATTTCTCCATATTTCACGGGTTATTTCCTGCTTTCCTTGCTAGCTCAGGTTTTCCCATCTCCCGTGCTCCATCGAGGCCTCATGCCATCTATGGAATGAATCTCCATTCCCCTTTCATGAAGCCTTCAGCGTGAAGGGGCAAAATGACCCTGTGAGCTTACAGCTCCCCAAGTAAAAAAGGTTTTAGTTCACCTTCCAGCTACAAATTCTTGGGGTTTTTTATTTGGTCCACCTTCCCTCCCCCCTTTTTCTACTTGTGATTTCTGTTAAGCGTTACAAGGTGATTTTTGTCTGCAGTAATCACACAAAACTGTGTCTTTATATAAAAAGGGGAACTGAATTCTCTGCCTAGCCAAGGGTGCTGCGAGCACTCATTAACCAATGCTAGAAATTAATGCCAGATCTCATCTAACAGTTTCATTATATGTGAAACTTGAGAGTGTTGCTTTTAAAAGAGGCTGCTGATTGATGACAACGCAGATTGTGCGTGTGCTGTCACCTTTATCCTGTCTGTGATTCCTTTTGGGTTTTTCTTTTAGCTAGTGAGGATGTGAGGGACAGAAGAAGCCTAATGGGACTTCATATACTGTGTGATGTATGGGGCACTTGCAGCCAGGAATATTGAACTCATAAATGTACTCATTTGCCCTGGAGTCACCGAGAGGGAGACGAAATGCAGGACACCGCAATGTCACAGCCCTGCAGAGTCACTTCTGTAACAACAGAGCGGCAGCAGAAAGGCCATATTTTTCTTGGATTTTACTGCAAATGTGTTCTGCTCTCATTGGCTGGAAGAGAAGGTGAACTTTTGCTGGAGTAGTCTTTATGCAGACCCCTTTTGCATCTTTTTTAGCTGAGATTCTGGAGATTTCGGGGTCTGTTCTCAAGCGACCCTGCACGTGCTGTCTGTTCTGTCTCGTGTCTCCACCACAGCACTGCAACCCTAAGCTCTACCAGCTTGCCCTTCAAGCATGAAGGAGAAATGAAGTTGAATGTGCACATCCGAGGCAGATGGTTAGCCCCAGTCTTGCAGTGGTATTTGAGAGAGATTTTCTTCATGTTATTTCAGCAGCACAGAAGGAAATGAAAGTGTTTCTTACTGTAAATACTTTTTTCTCTCTCCCTTCCTCTGCACTGCTGTGAGTGTCTGAAGACTCACTTCACTGCTTTTCTCAGAGAAGTCTATTTCTGTCTCATCTTAGATCAATTTAGGCCTGTCCTATGCACATATGATAAAGGCAGCATATTGCTGTGATAGCCTTGAACCAAATTTGTAAGTCTGGGACACTGGGAGCTGGAGGTGAGATGCAATTGTCATTGATAAGAAGTCAGAGTGGCCAAACCAGCAGGGGAAATGTGGAATTTTTCAAGCATAGCCAGATTGTTCGAAAAATAGTGCAGACCACAACACAAGGGTTTTACCCACTTCTCAGAAATGTGTGTCTACATGTGAATCCACAGAGTGGAGCTTCCTTAAGGGGCTGTGTCCATGTCTGCCCAGAGAAACAGCCCAAAAATATGGGGCTCCCAGCTGTATCCTCAACCCAGCTGTTGTAGTTATTCCCCAGCACATCTGCTAAGCATCTGAAAGCATCCAGATGTTGGCTCTAATGCTATACCAGTTTCCTTCCTCCAGTGAGCGAGACAGTTCCTGCTGTGTTGTTTGTGTAACCCACTTCAGCACTTGGTGCAACACCCAGTGCACTTCAAGCCATTTCAAAAAGTGCAAAGTATCTGGCCCTACCTGGCTCTCCAGATAACTGGTTCACAGTGTTTCTTCAGGATTGGCTTTTCAGTCTCATCTCTGAGATTTGCACTCCCAACAGAGCTGGGGTAGCTTTTGGGCTACGTTCAGTTTAGTTTTGCAATGCAACTTAACTTCCCATAAGCTATACTCTTTGCCTGGGGTGGCTGTATGGAGCCTTTCCTGCATGGCAGGTACCAGTCACTAAAAGAGCCTGGCAAAATTCACATTGGCATCACAGCCTTTGGGAACAGAGGGAGAGCCTAGTCCCACACCTCCTGCCTGCTGGTGAGATGTCAAGGAATGATCATTTTTAGTATTTCAGAAAATCAACTGGTTTTTATGTGCAGGGCTTTATCTGACTGTACTAATTTCTCCTTTCTGGGTGGGGATGCTTTATTTTGATAAACTAGAAAAGGATGAAAGAAATAGGTGTTTCTCCTTTGCCTGCTCCTGGCATTAGCTTCTTCCTAAATGGGGTAAACTGGCCAGGAGATATTTTTGTCTCCCCTCACCTCTCAGCCCTATTCTCACACTCGCAGCCACCTTTGAGCTGCGGGACTTTGCAGAGCACACCGTGGCTTGCATTGGCTCAGCCCGAGTTCAGTCACCCAAAACCTTGCAGGTCTATTTTGAAACATCATTCAATCTGTCCACTATGGAGTTTCTTTTCTTTTTTTTTTTTTTTTTTTCCACTCTTGGTTCTGACATCATTTCCCCAACACTATATTCACCGAGCTCTGTAGCCAGACCGTCTCCTCAGCATATGATGCAAAGAGCTCTTTGAAATGGATTTCGGCTCTCCTTTTACTCTGCTCTGCTTGCTGGTGATAATAACTGTTACTCGAGGTAAGTAGGATTTTTCTTTATGGGGTTGGCACAGATTTACCTAGATGAGCCGACACCCTAATTTTGCTTCAAGATCTTTTAAGGACGCTACCAGGTTTGGGGCGACATCAAATAGTGTAGCTGCTAATGCATGAAAGGGGAAGTCAGACCAAAGTAAGACAGATTATTTTTTGAGTAAATGGGCAATAACTAACAATCTTGCACTTTCTGAGTGTCCTGCATCTGTAGAAGCTTTTCAGTGGGGAATGCAAGGTCCTTGCACGCAGAGTGCTGGCAGGAGAGCGATGTGGTCCAGCTCCCAACACTCGCTGTGACCTTGGGTTAGTCCCCAAGCTGCTGTCACCCTGCCATTTACCCATCTCTGATTTACACACAACAACTTAATAATGTGCAAGTGTACTGTGAGACCTGGTCAAGTTAAAACTGTGACCTTACTCTTTGGGTGAAAGCAGCTGTGCACCTGCAGCTGTTGTTTCTGCTATCCTCTGTGCAAGGTCCATGGCACTGACGCCCTAAGGACCTTTCTTTGCACAGTCTCCCATCTCTGACAGGGGCTGGTAGATGGTCATCTTAAATTTAGGGAGAGAAAAGACCAGCTGTTCAGCCTTTCATTTCCTTGTCTGCATGGTGTGCACACTGTTCTGTGCTGTTGAGGTGGGGGAAGTTGGACCATATAGAAAGTGTCCCACTCCTCTGATTTTCAGTCACCGGTGATCCAACTTGTCCCTAGGGTTGGGTCTGTCCCTCTTATGTGTCACCTGGGCATTTTCCTTCCTGGGAGGCAGCCAGGAGGGGATGGATGGATGTGGCAAGCTTGCTCTCCTTTCAGGCTCTGCCATCTGGACTGGTGCGCTCAGCGGCGACTCAGCAGTCTTTTCTCTGGAAATCCAAAGCCTGCAGAACTTCTCCAGCATGAGCAAGGGGGATAAGAAATGCTCTACAACTGTGCTAAATGATACTTTGTTGGCCAAGTGTGGCACTTCTGCCAGTAGATGGCTGAACTTGGAGAACGGCTCCCTGGTGCTGAGGAGTGTGGAGAAAGACGATGCAGGAAAATACGGATTTGTTTTTCAGAACACCACCAGAAGTTTTACACTGGAAGTATTTGGTAAGTGGCCTTCTTAGCAACAAAAATCTTTTGAACTTATGAACCTGGTTGGAAGCCTGATGCCTTGAATTTTTTCCAAAGGAAATGCTTGAGCTTGCAGGACCTATAGGTGCCTCTGGGAACCATGCCAGTCTCCCTCCCCGTTCCCTGTGGCCTCAGAATTCCTGCTCCCTTTTGTGTGCCCGCTCATCCATCTGCAGGCAGCAAAGACAGAAACAAAGTCACTTCTGTACAGGATCCAGCTCATTGCTTGGGTTAATCTGGAGAAGGCTTAGGAGGGTTTGTCCTCCTGCTGAATAGTGCTCCAGGCAGACAGAGAGCGTGGCTCTGGTCCTCAGCACCCCTGCTCCTTTTGCAGGGCTTTCACTTACACAGGCTCTGAGATAAATTGAAGTGCACGAAGCTGTAATGAAAATGTCTGAGCAAACTGGTCCCAGTGAAGACAAATGAACCCTTGCACCTTTTGGGTGCAAACAGGCGGAACTGCTGTGCACAGTAGGTCAAAGATGTGACTCCTTGGTGTGAAGAACAGGAGCTTAGACTGGAAGCAGTCAAAGACTGCAGAAGTGTCCTGGGTTTAACCTCCATTTCAGTGGATTTGCTTTGGGAACATTTGCCTCCTCTTTCTGATCTGTTGCCACCCCTAAGGCAGGGAAAAACTTCCACAGCCATCATGTTCCTGGAGGCAGGGAATTCTAGCTGAAGATGATGTCCTAGCAGAAGAAAGTGATTTCTGAGCTTATTTCCATGGATGGATGTTCTCAGTGTTACTCCTGCTATCAGAAAACCATACTAGTTCTCTATCTAGTTTGTATTTGCAGAGTGGCAAATGTAGGAAATAAGTTTGCCCCTTGTAGTAGAGAAAGTGAGGAATTCAGGGAAATGTAGCAAAAGCAATGATTCATTGATTCTTTTTAAAATGTCCTAATCTGGGTACCATATCTAACTGCAGGTGTCCTGTGTTTGTACCCTTGTTGGCAGTGATTTGCACCAGTTCCTCTCTAAAATGGAAGAAGGGGAAGAGTGGCAGCAAAAGGACAAATCTCTGGTGGAGGGGAGGACTGAGACTCCTCCAAAGCTATGATTATCTGCTGATTACAGAGGAGGGCCCTGGCTGGCACATGCTTTGGATGTTTCCACCATCCTCTCAGACCAGGGGCTTTTATTTTTAATAATTTTTTTTTTTCCAGTGTCAGTTAGGAAAATGAAAATATGCCAGATTTTGCTGGCATCTCCAAAACAGGGACCAAGGGTCACTATCAGGGTGGGGGTGGGCACTGTTAAGCATTTCAGGGCAGAGTGCAGGCAGAATCTGATTACTTGTTTCTGTGCTCCCTTGGTACAGTAAATGTGGCATTACTGGGATTGCTGGTAAGGGAAGCTCATGTTCACCCCGTGTTCACTGCTGAGTCCTCTCCTCACCTCTCTCTTTCCTCCCTGTTCCCACTGCCCCATGCTGTGTGTGACCAGAGCCGACCATTGGCATCCAGTGCTTCCCTGATGGGACTGCAGAGTTGTCCTGCAACGTGGCCAGCAATGAGATCCTGGTCTTTAGGTGGCTGCTGAATGGCACCCACCTGAAAGCTGAGGGAGCTTGCATCAAGGATGCTGGGAAGAAGGTTCACCTGGACAAAACTGAGCCTGGGGAGTTTGTATGTGAAGTTTTGAAGGGGAACAGTGTCACGAGGACCAGGCCCATTATGCTGTCTTGCAGCTATGGTGAGTGACAACATCTCCAGAAAATCTTCCTTCTGGTCTCTTGCAGCAGCAAACTGAGGGGTTCTCAGTGTCCTCAAAATCTCAAACTCTTCTGTCCTCTGGCATCTCCCTTCCAAAGTTAACAAATCCTGCCCTTAGGAAGTGACCCCTTCATTTCCTTCTCCCTCTTGTGCCTTGGACTGACACAGCCTACAACCACAGGTGGGATAAGTTTGTTGAGGAGGTCCTTTTACCCAGCTCTGCAGCAAGGATGGATCTCCATCTGTCTCTTTTCCTACTTTTTGGTGATGGAGATTGGCACCCTCCTGTGCACTGATACTCTGTGCTGCTTTAGAAACACAGGCTGCTTCCAATCTGATGTGCATCCATGACCCAGATGCCTTCCAGTTTCTGTGCATCCCCATAAAACCCCACTAGTTCAGCCCTGTTACTGCTGGACTCAGGGTATTTTGCCTCACCTCTTTTCCCCTTATCTAGGCCAGAAGCACAAAAGATTTTCTTCTCTGTACAAATGTCTCTCCCTCAGCCCCATCCATCAGAAGTGGGTAAAGACACAAATCATTTACTTATGGAATGTAGGGTTTTTTTCTCTTCCGTATCCTTGCTCAGACATGTCTGCGAGAAGGCTGGGACTTTATCCATTTGCAAACTATTCATAAATACTGAGTATTCTGCTTGAATAAGGCCAGGGTTTAATGAGACAGAAAATCTGGATCCTTGGGTATCATTTAATTAGCACCTCCAGTAGTGAAGGTTCTTCTACCCTCTGGTAGCAAAGATGGTTATCAAAGCTACAGGCATAACTTAACCATAAAGTTTTGGACAAATTTTGCTGTAATTAATTTAATCACTTTTGCCACTAGAGAAACCACACTGTAGCATTTTAGAAATTGTCTGGAACACTCCAGCTCCACTGCAGATGCTGTCTTTCCTTCTATGGTTGGCATGCAGTTGGTGTGAAAGCACCCCTCCTGCCCTAGACCCTGTGTCCAGTGTGGTGGCATTCCCCAGGAACGCTGGGGGCTGTGTGTGCCCGATCCTGCTGGCACCACTGCCAATCTGTGCAGATTTGGCATTTGTGGCTGTGCAGCAGGGATCTGAATTTTGCCCAGTGAAATTGGTTGGAGGCTGTGCAGTGCAGTCAGACCCAAGTTGGCCGAGGCACTGGGGAACGAGGATGTGAACATCCATGAGCTGTTCAGTCAAGCCCTGTGATAAACCACACAAGTGCTGACAGATTCCATGGTGGATCCTGGGTGGCTGCCCACTCCCCTGGGTGCGATATCTGTTCCTCATTTCCTCCTGGAAAGCTCATGAGGGAATTTTGTGATATTTCTTTAGGGATGGACGTGCACATAAATGCATATTTGGAAGGGTCTGAAAGAAAGAAAGTGGCAGCGATTCCACTTTTTAGCACCAAATGCAATCACATTTGTAAAAAGTGAATTAAAGCAATTCTGGATACCAGTAAAATGAATTGAAGAGGGAAATGGGTTCATTTAATTTAATTGAAGGTTAACTAATTATTTTTGTGGGTTATTATTTGCTCCAGGCAAAGGGCTGAATTTAGTTTTTCCACTGTAGGTATACAATCTATGTAAAAACATCCCTTTGGGCAACCTGTTGGCTGTTGAAATAATTTTGAATAATTATTACCAAACAACAGATTGGCAGAAACACCGTAAACTTCTCAGCACCACAGGGCTCTGAACACACAGGATTCAGAAGTTAAGAAATCAACACATAAAAAAGACTTTTATTGATTAATTACTCATTCACTGCTTATTTTAAACACAATATTTTTTTTCAAAAATACCGTATTAACAAGTGTCAAATTTTTAGGAAAAAAGATTCAGGAAAAAAGATTTCCAACCTGTATTTATATTTTTGGCAATATTCTCTAAGCTTTCATCAACTAAAATAATTAGGGAAATTATTTCTGAGTTGCTAAAAGTTTTTCATTTTGAACATGGATTTTTTTTTTTTAACTTGGTAATTATTCTTAAAAAGACTGGAACAAGCACTCTGAAAATACCACGAGCACCTGGGTGCAGTTGTTTTTTTGAGTAGGTGGAGTATGATGGTGCCTAGTATATCGTGGAACATTTAAAATTCCTCCTGCTCTCTGGAGATATGGAGCAATTAATGCTTTTTCAGGTCTTGATAATAAGCTCCAAATGAGCCTGTTGGTTGCTGCAGTGCTGTGCAGGCATGTGTGCTGCTGAAAAGGAGTTAAATTATTCAGAAAGGGATGGCACAGGCTTACCTAAGGAGTTTTAAGGATTTTATGTTTTAGTTAAAGTGGAGCTGTATGATGGGGGGGCGCGTTTTGCATATGGCAAGAAGAGTTTTCCTAGAGGCTGCCCCAAGCTGGAGCAGATTATCCCGGCGAAGGAGCAAGCCTGGATGGATCTCTCTTGTGCAAGTCTGCGATGCCCTCTACCAGCTGCCCGCTCAGCAGCAGCGAACCTGCGGGTCTGCCCCGTCACAGCGGCCCTGAGAAGGGCTGCTGGGATGGGTGAGGATTACCACTGCCTTGTGCTGCCCTTCTGCTCAGCCATCTGCAGCCCTCACTCCCGCCGAGTGTTCCGCGCGCTCCCGGCCGGCCGGGAATGGGAGCGCATCCAAACCCGAGCAGCAGCGGAGACGGGGAAGGATTTTTTTTTTTTTTCCCCGACATCTCTGGCTCGAGTGGCCACAGTCTTTGGTGCCTGGGGCAGTGCAGGCTCTGATGAGGCTTGCTTTGGGGTTGGTGCAGTCATTACAAGACTCCTAAGCGGATGCTCTGAGGGCAGACTCTGCAGCTTTTCCTTCCCCAGGAGGTGCTTCCTTAGGTCTCCCTCCTCAGCTGCCTGTCTTCATACAACTTGTTGAAATGTAGTATCTTTCAAACCACCACCTTCTCTGTTAAATTTGATTAAATCTTACAGATTACCTTAGATGTCAGTGATCAGAGCAGGCAGAAGTGAATGCACACAGCTTTAGGCACACAGGCTTCTTCTCTTAATGAAAAATCCCGTGCCATAATTAAACGATGTGACATAAATCACAACGTGCCACGGTTCACAGCTGCCCTGATCCAAACTAAGGCAACAGTGATGTCAACAAGCTCTAATCTGGCTGCAGGGTTTCTCCCTCTGGAAGAAAGGAGTTTGTCCACCATGGTACCTAACAATGCTGTGTCCTTCTTGCAGACCTGCTGCGGTACCCGGGGTTCATTTTCATCCTGGCAGGATGTGCAGCAGGGGTGCTTATCCTGCTGGTGGCTTTGCCTGCAGCCATATGTTGCTGCATGAGGAGGAGACACAAGTTCATCCCAGTGCCTTCAGGTGAGTGGGGGAATGCTGTGAGCCCCCTGTGATTAAATTTGGAGAGGACTGTGTTTGTGCAGGCTGGGGTTGACATGGCCTTAGAGTAACCTGGTCTCAGCTGGGTGGCTGCTTGTCCTCCAGCCTGTCCTCCCTTGACCTGCTGCAGCAGAAGTCTGCTTGCTGATAGACAGCTTCTATGGCTAGCAGGGTGTTGAATTAAGCCTCACTTTTCCTTCATTCACCTCACACTTGTGCCCTCACCCCATGCTCCTGTCCAGAAAAAAAACCCAAAAACCTGACAGCAAAGCCTTTCCTATGGGCAATAAAACTGAACCTCACTCAGGTGTGATCCGAAATGACCTGCAGGTCTCTGATGGCAGAGCTCTGTCAGCACAAGTCCCTGTGTGCAATCTGCCTGTGCCACCTGAAGCTGTGCTGCTGCCAGCATGGCCAGGCAGGTCTCTGGCAGGCTGGCAGTGACCCTCTGTTCTTGGCATCTGTGTTCACTGGGAATGGGGCCAGCGCCACGTCAGGAGGGGACGCAAACGCACCTTGGGGGTCCAGCCTCACTGCTCACCTGCTGAGGTTGGGGCTGTGGGAGGCCTCCTCCTTCAAATCTCTGGGTTTGGTTTCACAGAGGAGGAGAAGGATGAGGCATTAACAATGTCAGTGGTGTCCGGTGAAGGCATGAAGAGCCCCCCCAATGGAGACCGTGTCGAGGCTCAAGCTGCCCAAAGTGACCGTCCCCCAAAGCCTGGTGAGTCCAGTGACCTGTCTGAAGTGGGACAGACACCTTGTTTAGGAGGGACACAGGGTTTGTGTGTGCCTGGAGGGGGTGGAGGTGACAGTGGAGAGGGGCCTGGGACACGCCAGCACAGGGAAGGAGCTGCACCTTCTCCAGGAGCTGCATTTTTTGGTACCTTGCTCCTGCAGTGAGAGGTAAAGGCAGTCATCCCACAAGCATCCCACAGAGGGTGCTGCCAGCAGGCTGCAGGCTGTCTGCTCCAGTATCTTCTGTGCTAAAACACATACCTCAAAAACAGCAATCCCCCCAAAACACAGCAGCTTTCCTGCTATTTTCTCACCCCTCTCCCCTTCCCATCAGTAACATTTTATAAAAATCGACATTGTTTCTGGAAGCTGTCATCCTCAGGACATCATCAGCAAGAACCATTATGCTGAGCTGTAAACACAGCAAAATCCCATCAAAGCCAGAGGCTTTATTTTCTTAAATTGAGGCTAGAGTGGGAATATGGTCACATTTTAAATTCTTCAAAGAAATCGAGATAAACCCCTACAGCTTTACCACAATATAGTCAAGAGAGTGCAGTGATAAAAACCCTCCTGAAATGTCCTGTTCCGTAAGTGCTTGATATTAATACTCCACTTTTTGCATTATGAACATTTTGCAATATTCAGTTTTCCTTCCCAAATGCAAGGGCTGGCAATGCCTTGCCTAGTAATGCACCATCATCAGCTGAAGTAGGTTCAGCAAAGATATCATGAACTGGAGCAACATTACATAGGTCAGAGCCTGGTCTCAGCGCTGCATTTCTGATGTCCTTCACTGTGCTGTGCAGAGCCTCCTATAGCTCTGCTCTGCTTTATGTCTAACCTTGGATGCTCTTTGCTCTGCTTTCAAAATGTTAAATGCTACTCATGAACATGGAGCAAAAAAAGAGGAAAAAACCTTTCAGGTCATTGTTTAATATTAATATGCTTCAAGTGTAGAGCTTTTAATAAAAAATTCAAACATTATAAGTTTGAATATAAAAAAGTAGCCCACATTTAGATTTTTTACAATTAAGTAAAAAGTAGGGATTCATGTGGAAAGTGAGAACTAAGTGTGTATTGTTAGCCAGCTTTAATTATTCAGATGTAAGTGAATAGATTTGGCTTTAGTATTTTGGTACTAAAAGTTTGTACCCACAGTACTGAAGTACTTTGTTATTAAAAAGCCAGACAGTTTCAGTACCAAAGTGCCCTGAAGCATGATGGATAGCTCAGTAAATGAGTAGTTACAGAGAAAACTGAAATTTGACTTGCAGATGCCTGGGGTGGGAGGACTGAGTGGATCAGGCAGCCTGCAGCCTTAGGGACCAGGGAGTGAATTTCTATGAGGGTGAACCACAGTGCAGGCACTTCCAAACCATCTCTCCCTTTTCCAGATGCTGCCCAGATTGGTCAAGGCGTTGAGGCCCAGCCACTGGCAGAAGAAAACTTACCAGTGCAGCTAGAAGCTGAGGAAATGCCAGATCCTGAGGTCATAGTTGATATGGAAAGCCAGGAAGATGCCTCAGACTGTTTCCCGGATCCAACTGATGACTGAGCTCACGTGCTTGCTGTTCCACCCTGAAGCCTGTGGCACTTGTCCTTTGCATCCCATAGTCTCACCGTGTCTGGAAAATTTTAGCAGGGGAAAAAACGTGAGGTGTCAGACCTTCTGACCTCATTTAAAAAGAAAAAAGAAAATATAGAGAAAAGCACACACGTGGCTTCAAGGCCTCACTGTCGTGGCCTGACAGGTTCACTAACAAACAAAAGTGGGCAGATCTTTGGTGCTTTGCTGATAACAGAGCTGGCAGCACGACTAAGGAGCCCCAGGGGACAGCCTGGAATGAGATGGGTGGCTCCTCCTGCTCCCTGCCCACCCCATGCCTTGCTGTGTCTTTGCCAGCCAGGGGCAGGCACTGCAGGCAGGTGAATTGTCCTGCCAGTCCCAGGCAGAAACCAAGGACTTGCCAGAAATTTCCTGAGAAAGCTTCTTCTCGGGAGACTTCAGGGCATTTTTTTCACAGGCCCTGCCAAGGAAGCTCAAAGGAGATCTCAGCTCAGTATCTGCTGCCCTGGGTACTTATCTGAGCTGCTCCTCTGAGCTCCAGACCCTGTGATTTGGCCCTCACCTCTTGCTGCCTGGAGCAGGAGCAGTGAAATTTGACTTGCAGATGCTGTGTGCAGAGCTGGGGTGATGCTGGCTTTGCAGAGGGCCCAGGTTACCTTTCACAGAACCTGACTGCTTGGGCTGTCCCTGAGCTAAACCAGTGCTGTTGCTTGCTTGCCTGCAGCAGGAGGGGGGCTGGGGCTTGGGGCTGCAATTTTGACAGAAACCTTGATTTTAATGCTGAGGTTGTTTATCAATGCAAGCATTGGTGCCTTTAGTGTAATAGTTTAGCTACTGCAAGCTGATGAAGCTGGCCGTCTGCCTGTGCTTGTAGGCTTCTTCAGGGCTGTGTTATTTGCACAGACAGCAGCAATTTATAGAATCTCTTAGGTAAGTCTTGCTGATACTCACGTCCTGGTCTGCTCAGGGGAGGTGTGCCTGTGGAGGAGCTGGGGTAGACCTGCAGGGAAGAAGGATGTGATGAGGAGAGGGAACTCTGTCTCAGGCAGCAGGTAGCTGAGTCCCAGCAAAGCTGCCAGGGACTGCAGGGCTGTCAGGCTGCAGGGAGTGCTGCAGGATGTGCTGCCAGAGCAAGGTATTTACTGTATAAGACAATTTAAGTAGACAGAGTGAGGTGTTAAATTGGTTGATAGTGTTAAATTGGCCTGCTGGGCTAGAAAAGTATGGTAGTAAAAGCAGAGATGGCACAGACTGGGACCAAAAGGGTTGGGGAGGTGTGTACCGCATTCCTCTCTTCCCTTGTCATTTTGTCCCTGTTTTATCTTGTGCTGCCACTGTGAATCCCCTAGAAATGGATTTAAGCTCTGCCTGGTGAATGCCATCCAAGGAGGGCTGCAAGCACCCCAGCAGAATCCAAACTAAACTGAAGGCTGCTCTCCCAGGCCAGGGAGCTGGCGGGATAGCTGCACGCTTACCTGGGAGTCCTTCATCTCTGTGTACTTGCCAAGGCTCTGCATCAGTGACACCCAGCCATAGGTGATTGTTCTCGTTGTTTCCTTGTCCTGTGACTCTCTTTAGAAGATGTTTGGATCTTGTGTGCTGTGTTGGTGGTGATTCAGCCTGTCTGCCGTAGGAACCACATTTTCCACGGTAAGAGGGAGGTGATAATTCTTTTCCTTACGGTGCTGTTCTAACTCTTTTCAGTATAAACATTCCTCAGAGGCTGTGGGTTGAACGACAGAAAAGTGCCACGGGGTGCTTGGGGTGGCTGGGAGAATGTCACCAGGTCAGTGTCACCAAAATGAGGGGACATAGTCAGCATTGCTTCACTTCTGCACTTTCTGGCAGGGGCAGGAGGGGACAGTCGACTCCAGCACATGCTTCAAAGGCTGAACAGTGCTCTGAGCTGCACTGGAGAACACAGCAATGTTTCAGTGCTGAGGGTGAGTCAGCTGGGCCAGCTTTGTCCTGCTGGGCTGGGACATCCCAGCTCTAGCTTATCCTAGTGCTGCCTTCCTGCTCTCAGCCCTGGGAGGGCTGGGGCTGCCCAGCAGCTGTGAACACCACCACTATTATGATCCCAGTCCTGGAAGGATTTTTCCCATAGGGATGAGAGAGGTCTTTGTGAGACAGATTGAACCACAGCTGGTTTTCTGTCCTTTACCTCTGAAAGTGCCATTCAGCAACGGGGCAAAAGTTTCTGTTACTGTAAGGTCAGGAGAGAAGTGATGCAGCCTGTGCTCTTCCTTTAACTGTATGTGTTCATGCCCAGCTATTATTCCTTTCTTGGTGTTTTTTTTCTTTTTCCTTTTCCCCTGTCATTCATTTTGTTCCAAATAAAAAGATCTGTTTTCTACCTTGTTTCGGAACTGTTTAAGTTTTCTTATTTAATAATTGTCTCTTTCTGGTTTTTGCAGGAAGTACAGGCTTATTTTCAAATTTATACACAGCCAAATGAAGGAAAGGTGATAACAAGTTATTGCTGACTTGAGTGGTCAAGGGCACAGAGATCATGAGGACATTCATCTGTAAGTCACCCCAGGAGAGGCTGTAGGACAGTGGCACAAAGCTTATCCCTGTTGGAATGTGTGTGTTAATGTGCAAGTACATCCATGTGCACCAGCAGCCCACCAAGCCCTGCTCTGGTGCCTTGCCTGAGCTGTGAGGTGCAGGGCAGGGATACAGGGTCTGGTCTGGTTTTGCCAGTCTGGTTTTATCCATCTGTATTTTTTTGTGACACCTAAGCCACCTCAGCTGTGAGAGAGGATACTGGACTGCATAGCACCATTTGCAAGGAGGAGGTGGCTTGTTCTCACCCCTAGACAAGTGGGCCCAGATTGTGGGTAAAAGCAATGTCCTGATATTATCCTATCAAATCCCTTGAGTTTAGCATACCAGGTTTATCCCTGGAACACTGGTGTGACTGGGCATGGGTGATCCTGCCTTGCAGTCTTTGATCCCAGCACTTGGAGGAGCCATCTGCCTGAATTTCCAACTGTTTTCCAGTCTGACTGTGGTGCTGCATCTCCCAGGAAAGAGCAGGGACACTTTCCAGCCTGGCTTTGACAGAAGAACAGGCTATGGATGTGGATGGTGCTATCAGGAATTTGACCAGAAACAGAGGTGCCTGTGCTGCCTTTTTAGGGCTTCTGGTGCCTTTAGTGAGGCTGTGCCATGTCAGCCCTGCCTTCTCTGGGCTGCTGAGGGAGTCCTTGGTGCCTCCAGGTGGCTCTGGCCTCCTCTGGGGAGCTGGTGCTTTCCAGGTGATGGGAACTGACCACTACATTGCCTCTCTGGCCACAGGTCATGACTAGGGAAAGCTGGGAGTGGTGCATCTTCCACCCCTCTGCTAATCAAGTGCTGGCAGGATGAGGGGAGCTCTGCCCTGTGGGAAACGTGGATGTTTTGGGATGTGATATCCTCCCACCTGAGACAAACCACCAGTCGTTTGTAGCATGGTACAGGACAGAGATTTAGATTTGTACCTATGTCAATCCTTCATGGTGGGGAGAGAGGAGTTTGCTTGTGGCATGTGCTAAGAAACAACTGACATGAAATGCAAGGTGTAATCTTTTCATCATGTAATTAATTTGGTTTATGAATATAAAAGGAGATCAGAGAATGAACTTATTTGACTTAAGATCAAAGTGAAAGCAAAAGCAAGCAAGAATTGTGTTGTAGAATGGTGAGCAGAGAAAATGGAAGGATCCCTTTAGATTTCTTTTAGCATTCAGGACGAACTCATCCCCACAAAACTACCATGTCAGGAAAGCTCCCACATCCCAGTAATGAAACAGTGCTTTATTTCTCAACCTCCACCACCGGCTGCTGTGCCTGATGTCCCAGTGGTTGTGTGTGTAGCCCTTGGGGTGCTGCCTCAGAGCCATGAGAGCAGAGACACCAGGGCCAGAGCCAGCAGTTTATGGGAAGCTGCCTTCCCTGTCAGCCTCAGCTCTATAGAAACCACAGGAGTAGAAGTTAATGAGTCTGAGAGCAGATAGACAAAACTGATAATGGTCAGTTTACAATAGCAAATCAAACATCTGTTGTACTGAAGAGATGTGGAAACAGTGGTTGTTTGAACTTATGATAGAAATCTCTCTGTAGTTGAAAAAAAAAAAACCTCTAGATTTTAGGCATGTACATAGTAAGTTCATGTCACCTTTTATTAATTGTTGCAGCTCATTTCAAAACAAGCAAACGAGGTTCATGAGTAATGAACCTGTAGCAGACAGTGTCACAGATAGACATCTTTAAAGCAATTTCTTAAAATGAAACAGCAAATTCTGGTAGTGCTGTAGAATCCAAACTGGTATTATTACCACCAGGCAGGCAGGAGTGAGATGCCCCACAGATTTCCATAGGTAAACACGCAGAACTGGTAACAGAAGTGGGCAGGAACAGCAGCATCACCCATTTCTGTCTGAGGGGGAAGCAGAATTCCCTGATGTGTCATCGCAGAAGCTCAGATTAGTATTTGGATGCTGTTTGTGCCTTCTGCCAAGCTGCTCAGCACCTGGGACCTTTGACAACCACTGCCTCCTGCATTGGTTTTGTTCAGAGTAAATATTGCATTTCCTTTCTGCAAGATTACATGACTCATCTCCTGGGGCAGAGGATGTGGCTGCAGACAGCAGGAGTGTCTTTACTGAGAACCCAGAAGGCCCTAAGCCCTTCTAAGTATTTTTACTTTTCCAGCAAGTGAAACATAGAATCATAGCAAGGTTTGGGTTGGAAGGGACCTTAAAGTTCATTTAATTCCAACACCCCTCCTATGGGCAAGGGACATCTTCCACTAGACCAGGTTGCTCAGATCCCTGTCCAACCTGGCCTTGAACATTTCCAGGGATGTGGCAGCCAGAGCTTCCCTGGGCCACCACCCATGCCTCACCACCCTGACAGAAAAGAATTTCTCCCTGATACCCAATCTAAACCTACTCTCTTTCACTTTGAAGCCTTTGCCCCATGTCCTACCACTGCATGTCCTTTCTGGCAAATATTATTTTAATGATATCAAGATTAATTTAACTTTGGTATGATCAGTCAGCAGATTTGTTGGGCTCTGCAGGATCACAGAGAAGTGCAGCAGACTTTCTGCCTGTGCATGCTGCTGGCATCATTGTCACCTTCATGAAGTTATTTCCTGCCTGAGGTGGGATTTCAGCCCCAAGCAGTGGAGGTTCCCCCACTCTCCCATCAGCCATGGGGTCAGCAGGAACCTGGCTTTATAAAATCATTCATTATGCTTGAAGTTCATGTACCTGGTACAGCTGTAGTCTGCTCATTGTGCCAAAACTAACATAAGGAAAGGTCCCATCTGAAGAGGTAGAAAATACGAGTGACCAATGTCAGCTTATTTTTAAATTGATCTATTTTTCTGGTTAGCATATTCCATGTTACACTCAGCCAATATCCATGATGAAATACTGAATGGGGTTATATTCTAAAGTGTGTGTTTTATAGCTAATATAAATAGAGTTACTATTGGAAATTCTATGCAGAATTTTTAAAACTGATGATGGCTACTGATAGTTTTAGTATTGCCTAACACTACAGAAAGTAGATGTATTACAGACCAAGAATTACTTGGAGGCAGTTTTCAGCAAATCTTTTGGAATTGCAAATGCAGTACGTTGGAGAGAATTATTGTCTACTCCCATATCATATGCAAATGGAATGAAGAAATACAGCTGGGTGCCTATCCTCCATCCAGCATTGCTGTCTCATCTTTGGTTTATACAACTTCCTCTTTGAGGGCAAAACATATTTTCCCTAAACTAAGGAGCGAAGCAGTTTTAAAAGCTTTTTTTTTGATACTGAAAAGTCACATAACAAGATATCTTCAAACAAAAAAGAGCTTGTGATGGTGTTTTTGTCTGTGGGAAGAGAATGGCAGTAGTGACATTGACAGCATGACTTGAAGCAAAGAGTACTAAGAGTCTGTGTTGGTCTCCTGTGACACTTTCAATCACAGAGCAATAGGCATCAGATTCCTCCTCTGAAACAACCGGCAAACCTATGGCCAGGGAATTTGGGACAGCAGGGGTGGGATTCAGGGATATGTCAGGTGACATGTTCAGGAAGGTGTGTGAATGTCAACTCCATTCATCCCGAGGCAGCTGGGGAAGTTGGTGGAGGCTTTCCCGAGGGGGCACAGGGAGCCTGGAACAGGAGCACTGCAGGGTGGGACACTGGGAGGAACAGCCTCTGGTGCTGCTGTCTCTGCTGGGCCAGGATGAACCGTGACAGGGGAGAGGAAGGGGGTGATGGCACACATTCACTGACTGCTCTGCAGGATCCCAAGGGAAGAAAGGGCACAGTTTAGTGACTGAGGGTACAGACGTGGTGGTGAGTAATGGCAGACAGAGATGCTTTTTCTTCCCTTAAATAGGTGAGGAGGCTGCAGGGGTCTCAGGCAAGGTCTGTCCTCCATCATCCTGCAAACTCTTCAGGCAGCATAAAATGTTTTTCTCTAGGAAGCTGCAACTGCTGTTGCTTTCTCCTGACGCCTGCTCTCCTGACATTTGTCATGGATGGTGTTCCCCAGACAGATGCACTCCTCTGCTGGTGGTGGATCACAGCCCTGCTGAGCCCCTCTGGCCATGCTTTGCTGAGGGCTGCAGGGACCCCTCACTCCCCTCTTGCCTTTCTCCTGAGCCATTTCCAGGGAATGTGCAGTGCTAATTTCGATGAACCCAAGAAGGGGAATAAACCCAAATCTGATAGCAGCAGACAGGAAATAACCTTTCTTCTTCCTCCACCTCCTCATTCTAGCAAATCCTTTCCCGCATCTTTATCTCGATGTCACTTTCTGGAATGGGTTTTGCTAGACAAGATGGGGGAAGGATGATGGAAAGGCAGGACTCCAGCCAACCTTTTAGGTACCCTGAATACAGGTAAGAATGTCCCAGCTCTCTTTCCTTCCTGTGCATGAGTTGGGTCAGGATTCCTCTTGCTGCCATAGGGGGTCACGGTCAAAGCTGTGCAACTTCAGCTTCTCTTTGTACGCATTTCTGCCCAGCTGTTGAGAGTTTGGGACTTTTTTTTTTTCTTCAGATGATTTAGTGTCTGATAAGGAGCTTTGTTTCCCTGCCTTTTGTGGATTGTTTAAAGCTTTGTTATTTGGCCAGTACAAAATCTGTTTATAGCTTTCTCTGGAGAACCAGATGCAGATGAAAAGGCCCTTATTGGCTGGAGAGAAAATCAGGAGGAGTCAACAGTGCCATAAATTTTATCTCATCTATCCTAAAAAGTCCCAATAGCTAAACAGCCTCAGCATAAGAGAAAAGTAGATGCCTGTTTTTATACTGAATTCCTGATACTGAAGAGCTTAAAGGAATATCAATGCAACACAAATAACCATGGCAGCTGTGGTTCTAACCCAGTGCTTCTACCTGTGAGGGCAAAAGGCAGGCACACTAACTTTCCACTGAGGCTGCACTGTAAACTTCCTGCTCTGCAAAGTGCCTCCTGAAGTTCAGCAATTTTTTACCCAGTTGCTGAAAGCCCTGTGTGTAGGGAACACAAGACACGTGTAATTACCAAAAAGGCTGCTCTTCCATGATGGCAATGTAAAGGGATGGCTGAAAGGAATGGTGACACCATCTGACTGTCAGGAGTGTAACAGGAGGAGCTGGGCTGCAAGTAGTGCCTGGGTAGAAATACTGTGAAAAGCCACAGATTGTCACCAATGCCCCAGTGCTCACCTGCATCACACAGAACACTCTGCACCTGCCTTATTGAGGTCTTAAAAAGCAGAAACTCTCAGAAATGCAATGACACAGCACCTTAGCTGTTACTCCTCCTGGCAGGCAGAAGCAGCTGTGGGACATAAATGAAAGATGGGCAGCTTTGTGCCTGTGCTTTCCTTTGCTGTGGAAAAAAGCTCTTTGCCAACACTGGTGTGGCTCCTGCTGCAGATGTGGGGTATTGGATGAGCCCATCCTGCCACTCTGAGGTTGCTGCCTGGCAGGACTAGGTGAGGTGATGAACTTAAATGTAAGAACAGATAAACATCAGAGAGGCCAAAACCAAGTTCAAAGGGCACAGGAAACTTGTAGAACCAGAGAAGAAGCAGGGGAAACTGAGCTGCTAAGTGAGGATCTGCACTGAGAGGAAAGGACTTGAATTTTCACTGGATCTCATGGCCCTAGATATACATGATGCAAAGAGCATGTGTATAAGTGGGGTGAAAGACACCAGGGCACTTTTCTTGCTTCAGAGAGCAGCAGCAAGACTGTGCTGACAGGTCATTCAGATGTTTCTGAGAAATTTACATCTTAATTTCCCAGTAATGAGAGCCAAACTTCCTTATATATATGTATAAGATCACATAGTGGGCCT
>WEIU01019865.1:1164884-1178806 GCA_013389925.1 Aegithalos caudatus | reverse complement strand
TTTTTTTTTTTTTTTTTTTTTTTTGTGAGGTTTGGCTGTTGACATGTGCTTACAGCTGGAAAAGTAGAAATTGTGTCTGAGAGAGAACACCTGGGGCTAAAGGTTTAATGGCATGAAGTTGTGTTGGGGTGGGGGGTTTAGGTTAGATATCAGGAAAAGGCCTTCTCCCAGGGGCCTTGGGACACTGGGATGGGCTCACCAGGGAAGTGATCACAGCTCCAACTTTGTCTGAGCTGAAGAATTGTTTGGACAATGCTTTTAGGCTCAGGGTGTGATTCTTGGGGCTGTCCTATGCAGGGGCAGGAGGTGAACTTGGTGATCTTTGTGGATCCCTTCCACCTCAGAATTATTCTATGATTCTATGTGGGAAAATGCCACAGGGGAATTGTCTCTTCAAATAATCAGCTGAGGAGTTTTCTGCATGATTCATGATTTGAAAGTGTTAATTTACTTTTCATGAGAGAGGGATAAAAAACTTTGTGCAGACAACTATTTCAGTATCAGTAGTGTGTGTATGTATGTGTGCCACTATTTCTGGAAGATTTCCATTGTGTACAGGCAACTCAGGGCTCTTAGTTAGCTCTGAGGCACTGAGTCAGCATCCCTGCCAAACCCTTGGCTAAAGCTCCATTTTGAGTTATTGGTCTTCATATTTCCACCACTTTATTAAAGCTGGAGGTTTTCCTTTCCTGGCCCTGTGTAAGGCAGAAGTGGAGGCAGGATGTGTCCTTCATCAACCAAATAGCTGAAACTCTATGTGGGAGCCAGCAGTTCCTTGGCATTCCATAGAGCAGGGCTTCTTCCTTGCTCCAGCCACAGCCCACAATTCCTCCTGCTTTGTAAAATGCTTCAGTAAAGGGGAATGTGCCATCAGGAAGCCTTTAGCTGCCCAGATGGAACCCAGTCTTGCAGGCCGGGGTGCAAGCCCAGCAGAGCTCCCAAGAGTAAAGTTACCCTTCGCCAAAGCTTCCCCTCCACATATTACCCATCTGAAATTCCAATTAAAATCACATTTGCTCTTCTCATCACTGTGCCTCAAAGGCCTGGTGAGAAATTTAGAGGTGTGAAGGTCTTGGATAGTGTTCAGTGCAGGATGTCTGACTCACGTGCAAATACCACTAACTATAACTTAAGTTTCACACCAGAGAGGATGGTACAAACTATCAAATGGGCTACAAATTTACTTTTTGTAGTCTTCCTTTTCTAGTAGATCAAACAGCAATATTTTTTATAAAATCTTTTTTTCCTTCATTTATTTTTTTTTTTTTTAATAAGCCTCAGGCATGAATGTTTATTGGCTCATCACTAAGATGAGAACTTAGAGCTGGGAACAGCTGCATATTGTCTCGTGAGATGCTGCCTTCAGATGTGGGGGACTGTCACCTTTACAAGGAAATGTGAGTATGATACTTACATTCCCTCTGAGGAAACTGTGTACTGTCTTACAAAGAGCAGAGGTGTAAAGGAAAGAGAAAGCCACAAAAGCAAATGTACCAGTACAGCTCTTTGTGGCTTCTGCAGTGGAAACAATGCCCCAGAGAGAGCAAAGATGTGCCAAGACACAGCCCATTATTGTGGCTGTGCTCAGCCCTCTGGTCTCCTATGTGTCAGAAGATGGGGAGGTATAGAAATGAAATTGGGCTAAACAGGGCTGAAGCATCCTTAGCTTGATGCCAAGGACAGGCCTAACTGGACCAGACCCAGCAGCACCATGCTGGGAGACATCCATTTTTCTGTCACTGCCTAGGTTTTCTGGCTGGCTTTGTTTAATCCAGTGGTGTTACTTCCTCTGTGGGGAGGGATGGTGTCTGCAGGGAGGAGGAGAGTGTGAGAGCACTGTTATCTACAGCTCACTTTGTCCTGCCCAGCTTGGGCAGGTGTCTGGGCTGTGGCAGCTCACAGCTCCAGCCACAGCTCTCTGTGCCACTCCCTCTGCCTTGGAGGGCATTTCTGGCTGGTGCAGGGACTGCTCTGCCAGCACTCTCTGCTGTAGCTGTTTGCAGGATGTTTATCTCATGCCACATCTCTGAAGGTACATGCTGGCTTCCTCTGTGGCAGCAGACCAGAGTTGCTGTGCTTTCCAGAGATACCTTCAGGCACCTTCTCCTCAATGCCTTCCCTTGGGGCTCTTCTTGAAGGGAAAACAGAGATGTCAGTGCAACAACTTAGACTGCTTCCTTCCAAGTAACATCCAAAAAATCCCTTCCTTCTAAAATGGGGACCAAATCCCAGTCAGGACTGCAGCACGACGTTGTCTTGCTCCTCAAGAGAGGAAGGGTAAAGCTGGCAGAATATTGACATTTCCCCACTTGTCACCTGGCAGGAAGACTGAGCTTAGATACATGAGCTGCTTTGTCTTTCTCCAGCTGGGTCTGATGGTGCAGGAGGTTTCTGAGGCTGGTTAGAAAAGGGGCTGCTTTTGGGACAGACCGTGCACGTGCCAGGATCTCATGGGGGATTCTTGCTGCAGGTGAGTGGCGTGCCTCTTGGCAGGTCTGGCTGTGCTTTTGGCTTTTGTTACTCAAAATCTGGCAAGTGGATTTTGTGCACATGCACCAAGTACTCAGGAATACCAAGACCTGGTGTCACTTCTGTGATGTCCAGTGACCATGGGACCGCAGCCATTGAGCCCTCACTCCTTCTCTCAAGTTCTTCTTCACTGCTCACAGTAAGCTAATTTTTGAACAGGCATTTAATGTCCCTTACAAATGGTTTCTTGCTCCTGCCTACCTGTTGCTCCAACAGAAAGCAGGATGTTTGGTGAGCTGGTTTGCTGGGCCATAAGGGCTTTTGGTCTGACTCATTTCAACTGTGAGTTTAGAAGACTGTGTGGCACATGGGCATGCCAAGCTGATTTACTGGAAGTAGTGGCCCTCGTTATGAATACAGGGAATTCTTTTACACTTGGTTCTACCACTATGGAGCTTTACCTGTCTTCTCTCTCTCATATTCACACACGTACACATCTTTCTGTTTGCATTTCATTTGTCCCATGGACAATCCCCACCCCAGTGTGCTGGCAGTGTGAACATGCCAACAAAACACACAATGTGCAGGGGTACCCTGGAAGCAGGTGGTGGCTTTGAGGGATTTGTCCCTGAAGAAGAAGGGAGACAAATTTGAGCAAAGCATGGACAGTGGTTTCAGCATGCTGGGCTTCCCTCCACTCTACTTGATGGACCCAGCAAAAAACCTCCAAAAAACTAAGGAGAAATGGGGTTTCTGCCTTTGCCCAAATTTCTTTAGGTGTTCAGGCTGGAAGCAGATGTGTCCAAGAGTTTGACATAGTTTGCTTGGCTGAGGAGATGCCTGAGCATGGCAGCCACTGCCCTCAGCTTGCTTCTTGCCACAGAGGGTGGAGGTCAGGAACAGAAATGTGATCTTGCTGCTGTTGCTTCCTCTCTCCTTTTGTGTGTGCCTCCTTTGTATTCTTTGTAAGGAAACAAAAGCAGAAAGAAAGAAGAAAAACTAGGTTTTCCTGTAAGGAGTGTTTTTTTACCTCATTAGTACCAGTAAAAAATGATTAAGCTGGAGAAGGGGAGGTGTCTTGCAAGACCTTCCTTTAACTTCAAGGTAGAGGAATGACACGAATGAACAAGAAAGATTTATCTAATACTGCAAATTTCTAGTGCCACAGATTTTCTTCTGTTTTATTTCCTGGCCTGCATCTGACAAAAAGCTGGAAGATTTCAGTGGCTAGTGTAGCAGAGGAATTACGCTGTTGAGGATAAGATTCAAAATCCTCACCACTCCATCTGTCTCGTGCTGGAATCAGGAATAAAGACATTATTAGCTTCTCACACGTTTTTGGACCTAGCTCCCATGCCTCCTCACAGCTTCTTTCCTTGCTGTTTTCAGGGCTGGTTTTTGGCTAGATCAAGGCAGTGTTCTCAGCTCCTTCCATGCTCATCCCTCTCACAGCTTGCTCAGGTGGCTGGCCCTGCCTGCAGGAAGCGTTTGTGGCTCTGGACAGCCCCTCATGCACCAGATGTTGATGAAAAGCTGATCCTGATGATTTCCAAGGGAAGTGTGTCTCCTTTCCAAGCGTTGTCCAACAGCCACCTGCTCCTCATTGGAGGTCCTGGGCTTGCTCTCCCCTTGCTGCTGCTGAGGCTGTGGGGGAGAAATAGGATTCCCATCACTCCCCCACCCAAAAACTCCATCCCTCCCTCTAGGATGGTGGCGTGTGGATGCTGGAGCTGAGCTCTTCAGGTGAGCATTGATGAGGACAAGGGCCCCATCTGGCCCTCATGGACAAACCTCCAGGGCATTCCTGCATTTTAGTGCCCATTTTCTTTGTGTCTCCCTGTTGCCTCCATGCAGACAAAACACCCTGTTGAGACTTATTTCCGCCTCTGCTAGAAATGAGAAGTGCTGGAGGAGAGGAGGAGGGCACAAAGGCTGCACCGACATGTCCCACCACTGCTTGCTCACAGCACAAAATCCTTTCACCTGCCAGGAGCTATCATTAGACAAGGCAACACTGGATTTTTTTGACCCTGAAAATGAACTTTAGGAGGATTTTCCTAGTCAAGTGCTTGCTGCTATTATTTCCCAGTGTAAAATGTGAGTTTTTCTTACCGTTTTTTGCTCTTTTGGGCTGATGTTAAAATTGTATTTTAAACCATTTACAACTTGGTGGGCTGCTACTGATAAGAAACTTGTTCCACTTTTCCAATGAGTGAAGACATCTGGGTTATTGCTGTTATTATTTGATTTAATTTTCAGCCAGGGGGAGGGCAGGACCTGAGTTTCCTATTCCAGTTATAATAACAAGCTGTAAAGAGTTTTGGTTTTAAGTTAATGAGCCTTAATTTGACACATGTATAATGAGAAATGTCAGCATGCAGTTTGCTTTCTGCCCTCGAGGTAGCTTGTACTACATTAGAGATCCAGTTCACTGTGCATTATCGCATGTAATTTCCTTTTCTTATCAAAGATGTGCAAATCTTTTGAAAGTGCAATTTATATTCTTCCATAAATATTAACAGAGTGATGTATTTCAGTGTCTTCAGTGGAGTTGAAGTCTAAGATGTGAAAACAGCAAGCAACTGCATATATCTTTTATATTTTGCATATTACTGTTGTCATTATTTTTTAAAATATTAATCTAAAAACTTAATTAAGGTGTTAACTCATAGAATAGGGAAGGTTTTAAGAGATGGAGACAATACAAGCCTGCATAAAATTTTTTCCCCTCTGTTTCATTCCACTAAGATTGTACGTATGGCTGTTTAATGCTTTGCTTTTCCTTCACAACAAAATTAATAGATAAATANTTTTTTTTTTTTTTATGTACACAATCTATAAAACAACTTCCTCAGCAGAAATGAGGATTATTCCCTTGAATGGAAAATTGTTTCAGAGACTTCTTTCCTTCTCTAAAATTACTACAGGAGCTTTTTCTTTTAACTCTTTCTTGTGACTGTGAGTGAGCTGTAGGCTCTCAGTTAAAACCCCTCTACCCTTTGGAGCACATTTGAGTTGGCATTTTTATCATAAATGTTGTTTCATTACTGAAATAGATTTTTAGTGTCATATGTGTGGGATACTCAGCTTTCCACTAGAAAGACTCTGGAGATCAGATCAATATCTGGAGATGTCTAGAGATGTCTCTGGTCCACAGAGTTGCCATTTAATTATCCTTGAAAACTCAGATTACTTTTTTCCTTTACTTTCAGAGAGAAAATGTAAGTAGGGTCTGTTATGCAAAGAAATCCTATTACTAGCTCTAAATACTTATTCATGATGGAGCAGAAACAAGTACCAGAATTCAAATATTGGGGTATAACATGTAGTTATATCTGTGTGGGGCATAGCTGCTTCCAAGGCTGTTTAGTTGATAGCTTTATTTCAGGACACTTCATTACATATGTCAAATACCTTGCAAGAAAGGCAATGCTGAAAGAACAACCCCCCTTTAGTGGTGGTGAATTGCCAGAAGCACTACAGCATTAATGTTCTTGTTGCAGAGGCATGCTATTTTAGCTGTCTGATTATCTCTAATATTGTTAGTTTAATGAAATAGCCAGTGGATTTCAGTTTCCCCTCTGTGGGGCCATTTATCATTATCCTAGATACAAGGAATGAAGGACTGTAATAAAAATATGCATAAACACAGTTTTTCTCTCTGTGGGGAAAAAAATGCTTAAAATATATAAAATTAGGGCAGAATCAGCTCTGTGTAGTGATGGGAAGGCAAATCTCCTCCTGCTGATTGGCTTCACCCTGTAAATTGAGAAGGAATGAACACAAGAAAATGACAGACTAAATAAGCTGTGGCTCTGAGCGCGTGCGTTCAGGTGTCGGTGAGCTTATCCCACCTGACACTTGCCCGCAGATTTCCACCTCCTCCTGCAGGTTTGTCCACCTGCCACAGGGCTGGGGACAGCCCCTCACTTGAAATGGCCTCCCAGTAAAGTTTTCCAAGTCCTGGCTCACCAGAAATGAGGCTGAAGCAGCTCAGAGGGGAGCAGGCAGAGCACCCGGGCACTGCTCCAGGAGTGCGTCATCCCCACGGCTGGAAACATGATGGATGTTCAGTAGCCTTGGCTTTTCTGAATATCCCCTTTGGCAGCCCCATGCTCAGGTGCTTCCCAGTCCTGACACCAGCTTTGGGAAGCTCCTACTCTTAACTGTTCTGGAGAAGAGACCTGGAATCAAAGGAAGAGAAAATATTTATTTTTTGGCAATTGCTTTTCTTGTAAGGACTCCTGCAGCCCCTCAGTTCACAGGATGCTGGTAGCGGTTTCTTCCTGCCTTACTTGCCCCATCAGGATCCTGTGCTAGAAAAATCAAGTGGATACATTCCAGTGGGGCAGAGTAACTGGGAGAGGGCACTACTGTGGGGGTACCTCCAGTTCAGTGCCTTACACTCACTCACAGCTTGACATGGGCTGCTATTATTAGCATCATTGCTATAATTGGGGTTGCTGAAATGATTCTGCTGTCCAGGGACACGACTATTCTTGCTGTCTGCAGTAATGTTTGCAGTGATGGGCAGTCTGGGTACCAGCCTGTGCCACATGCAAAACACAGAAGTGACCTTCTTTTCAGGAAGGGCTAAGTTCATATTAAAGTGAAAGGGAGGCCATGAATCTTGGCATCCAGAGTCACTCCAAGAAAGTCAGCCAGTGTATAAATACAGCTGTTGAAAGCTGGACTCTTAGCTTTCTTGCCTCTCAGAATGAAATTGGATGCTGGCATTTACCTAATGAACAATCAAGAAGTGCTTTGGAGCAGGGGAGAAGATGGCATCAGAGAAGCAGAGAGGCTTAGGCAGCTCAGGAAGGGGGGCCATAGCAAATGACAACCTTTTGGGTGACTGCTGTGGCTGCTGGAGACAACTGATGGGCTGGCTGTGCTTCCCTCAGCAGGCTCCAGCACCAGCTGGATTTACAAGACAGTGAATGACACAGCTCTTCTCAGCATCACCACTCCTGGGCACATCTATGAGGCCACATGGATGAGAGGCAGACAGAGGCTGGTTCAGATGAAAGGCAGCAAAGCCAAGCACTTTGTGAACAAGGAGCAGTGCAGGTGTGTGATTCTCCGAAACGGGACTCTGCAAATCCAGCGCCTGAACAAAGAGGACAGTGGGAACTACATGGTGATGATTTACCAAGAGGATGGGAAACTGAAGGCAGAAGAAAATACAATGCTCTTTGTTCAGGGTGAGTTTTTGCTTTTCTCATGCCCTTCTCAGTGCAGCTGAACTAGGCTTGGTATTCTCTGTTCTTTCCCACAGCCTTTCCTACTCAGTGCTCTCCTTTCTGATTAGGAGTGGGAAGACTCCTGTAGGACGTGACGTACCTTTTCCTTCCTGCCACTGACAGCAGTCTGCCTCTCTTCTCCCTTCTCTTGCTCCTGCTGATGGCCTCAGATGCCTGGCTTCTTTCTGGCTCCCCTGTTTATCAGCCAGCAGGTTTCTAGCTGTGCCCAAGGAAGAATCTGTGAGCACGTTCACACTTGACAGCAGGGTGAGGTTGGTCGGCCCTACTGCAGCACCACAAATGGTGCCAGCACTGAGTTGGGGATGGACCCTGAGAGGGGACTGGGCTCCCAGCAGCATCCTGCTTCCAGAAACCTCTGGTAGGACCACAGCAGCCTATGTGAGGTACAGCTGTGGCTGGTGCACTGTGGGCTTCAGGTATTTCTGAATATATGTGCCCACTTTATGGGCACCAAGTTACGACTTTTGTTCTCTGGCCACTGGTCCAGCAAGCTGAGCAATTGTGTTGCCAACCCCTTGAGGAGAGCTCAGGAGTCCAGATGGCACTAAATGCCTGCATTTAGGCAATGGAATCCCACTCCCTTTTTGCTCTAGCATACAAAATAGCCAGCAGTCACCTCCCCTAAGATAAACCAAAATAGGAATTGAATTTGCAGAGGAAGAAGACTCCTGCACCCTATCCTTGCATAGCATAACACAACAAAAATTACGATTGTGCTGTTCAAAGCACAGTTAGGCACACACTTGAGGATTTCAGCTGCATGGGTTCAAAGCATGAGGGCAGCCTCCATTCCTGTGCTGTATCTTGTCCTAAGAGATTGGAGCAGTAGCAGCCCAAAGGTTTTGGGGTGAGTAGGGATGATGGGGATGGCTATTCTGCTCCTAATAGCTGCTGTGACTTCTACAGACCTCTAAGCTGTAGGATTTTTTAAGCATGGTTTTTTTGCCCAGTAAGAAGGTAGTTTGTTCTGTCCTTCTTCAATCAACATGCACACCTTTGCCAACATCTTGAGTCTGTGGGCATCAGCTGGGATTATGGAAATGATGCCTCATTGAGGCAGCAAGGAGAGCTGGAATGATTTTGGCAGGGTTCCTGTGCAATGGGAGGCCCTGTGTCTAACGGGATGCTGAGCACTGAGGGTGTCTCCCTGCTTTGGGAGCTGTTACTGTAAACAGATTCAGGAAGTCATCAGGGCCTGATGCTCCTTGCTCATGTTTTAAGCCACTGAACTGTCATTGGGGTGTCCTCATTTCAGGTCAAGGGTAATGTTCCAGCCCAGCTGTGTGCTGCATCATTTCCTCTGCTGTGCAGCAGGGAGGTTGCATTACCTCTGACACATGCTTTTGGAAGTCCTGTGGTAACCCTCGGGTGCTAGGATAATTTGTCAGCCAGGTTGGCCCTTTGTTACTAGGGCTGGAAAAACAGTTGTTAAAAACAAAATAGTCTAAATGATGTCCTCACACAATGCCATCACCAGCACCTGCACTCTAATGTTTCCCACTGGGATGTTTCCCTGAATAATAGATTCCAGTTTGCAGGGGAGGAGTGGGCTTAACAAGGAAAGGGTGGGTGCAGATGTTGTGGTGTGAACCTTGACTGCATGTGCTATGAGCAGTTCTTTTTTTGCTTTAGAATTTATGATCTCTGTAACTTACACAGCCTGTAACTAGAGGTGGCACTGGCATGTTTTTGTTTATCTGGTCTAAAAGGTAGAAATTATTATTTTCTCTTTGCTGTCCCTGCCAGTTGCCCTTACTTGAGGAAAACCCTGCAGGCTTTTCTGTGTCTTTCAGTGCCACCAGTGATAGAGAAACTGGAACCAAAAGGGAGCAAGTTATTTGCAGGGCATAGGAAGAGACAGAAACCAGTTTTGTCTGTCACAAGCTCATTGAGAGCTGAAGTGTCTGTTTTGTGTTCTCCATTCTGGGCTGATGGCCTTCTGTGCTGTGCTGTTGTGCCTGCTGAGTGCTGTTGGTAGGACTCACAGCATCATAAGTAGATTTTTGTAGTTTTTCCTACTTTAGAGAAAATCTCTACTGATGGGCACAGGCAGAAGAGGACCAACTTCACTTGCACCAAAACACAGGGTCCAGAAGTGGAAGGGGCTGTGGATCTGGGTCCCTTCCACCCACCTGAAGACTCAGTTTCCTCCTCTCACCTGTCTGGTGTGCAGCTCTGCTTTACTGGGCCAACTGTGTAGGTTGCTGCACTGCATTCTCTTTATTATTGCCTTGTTACTTCTCTAGTAGAGGTCTAATTTGCTCTTCATCCTTCTGTGGTCTCATTAGCTGGTGATTTGGGGTTAATTTTCTGTTCTGCTTTATAATGAAGGCTTTCAAGAGGAGAAAGTCCCTCAGACATGCCTGTCCCTTTCCTTTCTTTTTCAGAACCTGTCCCTCAGCCAATCCTCACTGCTGAATGTAGGAATAAAAGTCTATCTGTCAAGTGTGAAGTGAAACAGAAGGCTAAGGATGAAGCAAAAGAGAAGGCTAAGGATGAAGCATTTATAATAGAACTGACTCAACCCAATGGCAAAAAAATCCAAAAGAATGCAACAATGCTGGAATGGTATGGGTGGAATTCTGGTATGTTCAGATGTGTTGCTAAGAACCAAGTCAGTGAAAAAATGGCTGAAAAAATAATTAAGTGTCCAGGTAAGAAATCTCTTTTTTCAAAATGTGCTAGGTTGGACCACACAGCCTGATGCAGTTGCACACATCTGTGGGACTGTGCAACATCTGTAGGTGTCAGGAGCACAGAGATCCCGAGTACCCAGTACTGTGAGCCTAATTCCAGCACAGTTTTTGGGATCTGATGCTGCTGTGGTAGACAGGATGCAAGTCATGCTTTCTGCCTGGCATTCTCCAGCCTTGCCACATCTCCCTGCTCCCAGCCCCTCTGCTATCCTTAAGGGATCCCTACTCTAATGTCAGAGTGTCCAAGCCGAGGGCAGTGGGATGTGAGAGAAGTTTTGCTCCTCCCCTTCTCCTGTGGGGAAATCCATTGTGTTTTCCTCCTCTCTGTAATCATGTCTATGCATGTGGAGGTTGCCTGCTACCCACAGGTGTGGATGAGTTCTTTCACAGGGGGAAAATTAAGCTGCCTGGACTCTTCAGCTTGGCCTAGAAATCAGGAGGGAAGTTATAGAGAATTTCGCTTTGGGCTTCCATGGGTCAGATAAGCATGGCTCAAATGTTCCATGGTTTTCCTATTCAGCTGAAGCCTCATCTTTCTAAACCACAGACACAGCAAAAGGACTGAGAGGATTGCATTTTAAATGGGCAGAGTCATGCTGAAAATGATTCAGTAGGAAGTCACCACAGGGGTCATCCTCCCACGTAAAAGTTTTGAAAGCTAAGACACAAACATAGGACAGATCACACTGGTATGACACTGGCCATGGTGTTCAGTTCCAAGTTCAGAATTCCAGTGCAGTGCTGGGTAAAAGTCTTTGAATTTGCCAGGCTTGGATTCATCCCACCCAGCCAAGGAATGCTCTGCTTGAGCTTTCTCTTACTCTGGATTCCTGCTGAAGCTGGTGGACAGTTGGGAGGGGCTCACAAGAGCTGGCTCAGTATTTCCAATTTTTATCTATTTCTGCCATAGGGAATTTAGGGAAAGTCCAATTCTGAAAGGACAGCCCATAGTGTGAGAAGGAGGGAGCAAGCCTTAAGGCATAAAGGCTTTACTGGAGTGATCCCAGGTCTGCTGAGGCTGACTAGAGGGCAAAGAGCTGAGGGACAGGATGGCCTCTGCTCTCCTGTGCAGCTGTTGCCTCCTGAATAATCCTCCTGATTTCAAAAATAGCCAAGCAATGTATTTTTGTGCTGCTGCCTGACTTGATGGGCTGCAGTTCCATTGATGTTGGCACTGGGAAAGGGGCGAGCAGGATGTGGCATGGACTTTGGAGCCAGGTATGAAAGCATGGATTAGGTCTGTTTAAGACAGGGCAAACCATCCCAAACAACTTGTCTGGATGAGGAAATGCTGTCTGAAGCTGCCCATGCCAGGACACAAGCCAGGCAAGCACAGGTCTGCCTGCACTGCTGCTGTAGACACACACTGGCTATTCTCTACACAATTTTGATTTCACTTTTTCTCTCCCTTGAGAAATGCTCTTTTTTTCACAGGGTGAATTGGGTCAGAGAGTTTGGTGTTTTTTTTTTTTTTTTTTTTTTTTTCTCACATCATTAACAGAGAAATACCAATGACCTTTAAGGTACAAAAATATAATTTCTCAGAAACTGAAACCCCTCTAAAACCATGGAGCACTACTCTTCCTACCCAAACTAAATACCTCTCAAACTTTTCTGTGTAGTGGCTGCCAGCTCCATAGGAGGTTAAAAATCCCTCATCTTGCAGTCAAATCTCCTTCTAACCCTGCTACCCTCTGTAAACACTTGGTCCTGCATTTGAGGCAAATCACCTTGAATTTTGGCCTTTACAGGCAAGGTAAATTACAGGTGGGCTTCAACTCAGCCAGCTTTTCATGGAAATGTAATTATATGTGAATCTGTCTGGGCTCCTCTTCTACTCATCTGGGAGAAACAGGCACAGAAAAAAGCAAAATACACCTTGGTGTAACACTGGCAACTAAAACAAGTGGCAATTTAAATACAGTGAACTGGCACACATGAATGCCCTGGTTTCAATTTTCTGCAGAACCTGAACCCATCAGGGAGCAATCAAAATTCTCAACAATGAGGAAGAGCAACTTTCTGCTGTGTACAGGGAAAAGGCAAAGGGTGGAGTGTGTGTTTGTCTGCCTTTACAGTCAATGGAAGAAAATTCAGAATTCTAAGTAGATGTGCAAGTTATTTTTTTCCATCTAACATTCTCTTTCTTCCCCTTAACTAGGCAAGATGGACTTTTATCTCATCTTAAGCATAGCAGGAGGTGCAATCTTCTTTGTCATCTTTGTGATTTGTCTTATTTATTGTATCAGAAGGAAGAAAAAAAGGCATGGAGTTTATGGTAAGTGTTTAAGGGGCTTTGTTTTGCTATCCAGACACCTAAAATATTAGGGCTTCCCACTGACAGCAACCCTGTGGTCAGGAACATTCTCTCTGCCCTGACATGAGCAATAACCTGGTTTTAGCATGTGGTGAATCTGTGTAGATCAGCTGGCATTGCCAGCATTTCTGATTTGTGCTTTGAGCAAAGCCATCTGAGTATTATTTTACATTATGGCTGTTTCCTTTTGAGTGGTACAGATAACTGCCTCAGCTGTGCAGTGACACCATATCCTCAGTTCTTGGGCCTGGATTCAGCAGGAACTAAGAAAATGATCCTGAGAAAATCAGTCCTTGGGCCTGGATTCAGCAGGAATTAAGAAAATGACTCTGAGAAAATGAGAACTAATGTTTTAGTGATTATTTTACAGTGACTAGCCTCTCTGAAACAGTTTGCTGAGTGTTTAAGGCCAACTCAGTGTCTCAAGAGGCAAACCCCTCAATCCCTAAGTTAAGATAAGTGATATTTCAGAAATGATGAGTCAGTGATCAGAAGTCAGTTGGCATGAATTTACTTCTTCCCTGTGTGTGAAAATTAATCCTGGCAAAAGGGATCTCTGGCTTCCAGGAGTCTGGAATTCCCAGCAAGGACATTGGCAGAGTGCTTTGATGTTGCTTCCTTGGGGTTAGATCTCACTTTCCCCTCAGTAGCCTCCAAAAGGGTACAGAACAGCTCAGGATGGGGGTGTCTATCAATGTCTACTGGATGGACAGTAGACATTCTGTCTGCTTTTTCGAGGAGGCCAGGAAAAGGCCTTGAAAAAGCTGTTTCCCCCAACAACAGATGGGGCAGAGCTGCCCCCAAATGCTCCTGGTACCTCGATTTCAGCCAGCTAAAAGCTTCCAGGCTGGCCTGGGAGGTGCAGGCAGAGATGATTCTTGCCGTTCACTGGCACAGCATCAACCACCTGAGAGTGCCAGGTTAAAACCCAATATTCGCTTTTTTTTGTCTTCCTGGAGCCAAGGACTTTTCCCTGGCGGTTTTTTTTTTTTTTTTTGGCTTTCGTGTCCGACTGCGGGGCGCTTGTGTCGTTGCAGAGGAGGAGCGAGCGATGCAGGCTGTGCCCGCGGAGCGTGAGAAGGGGATGCGGGAGCTGCCCCAGCCCCCGTCCGAGCCCACCCCGAGGCAGCTGCGAGTGCAGCAGCGGCCGCTGCCCCCGGAGCCCCCGGAGCCGCA
>WEIU01019865.1:1145674-1162665 GCA_013389925.1 Aegithalos caudatus | reverse complement strand
TTTTTTTTTTTTTTTTTAATAGTCACCATTGTTTTTGTGATGTCTCATTGTACAAGTATTGTCCATTGCAGCACATCAGGAACAAAGATGAGACATCACAAAAACAATGGTGACTATCAATGCTCCATGACACATTCAGAAAAAATGCTGACTTATCAAATAAGCACCAAGCAGAACTTCATTTTTCTGAATGTGTGTCATAGGGCATTCAAATTTCAGGCTTTTATGCTGTAGTGGATGTTTCAGTTCTGGAAAATGAGATGACATTGGGACCTGAGACATAACAGGATGTGCTCTGGTGGTTCTTGCTGTAACCATTTTTGGTTCTTCTTTTGTAGATGTGTCTACCACTGAGTCATGAGATAAAGTGTTTTTTTCCTATTCTTAGGGATGAGAGGAGATGGTAGATGTGCTGGTCTGGTCCTTGTCTGTCTGCTGTCTCGTCCCCCCTGTTTGGAGAGCTGCAGTTTCTGCTGCCTGGGTATTAGCAGGGATCAGCTTTGCTTGGTGGTGTGCTCCAGAGCCAGTGCTGAAGGAATGGGAGGGAGGTGCAGCCCCGTGATCAAAGCAGGTCTGTAGTTGTGCTGTGCTCCTGTAGCACTCACCAGATGGGCAGACTGAGCAGAAAGAACAATGGCTGGTTGTGTAGAAGATACAAATCTCCTATCCCAGCATTGATCCATGTGAAAACAGCAGCACTTGCTGCCCAAACTTGGCCTTTCTAGCAAAGTATCCAGAGCCTGCTTGTATCTCTGTTGGCTATTAGCCTGTCCAGAGGGAGGTTCTCCAGCTTCTGGCACAGGCAGTGTGGGAGACACCTAGAAAAATTAATTTCTAAACTAAAACTCTGAGCCTGTAAAAGGTCAAGTGGGAAACCATAGCTAGTACAAGTCTTTCTTGAGATGTTTGACAAAATGATGCTTTGGGAAAAGACACTGATTTTGTCCTTATTCTGCAACAGATATTCCAGGTGCTGATGTGGAAATAAACTCCAGTGCATCAGCTCCCTCCCCATTCTGACAGACAGGGATTATCTCAGTTGTCCTGAAGCCTTGCAAAGCCTTAGAAGTGCTGGGTTTGTGTTTCAAGCTCTCCCATGGGCAGAGCTCAGCCAGCAGAGCAAGGTGTTCTACCAGCATTCCTTACAGGTGCCAGGCCATGCAGGGAGCAGCCTGGCATGGCTGGCACCCCCAGAGACCCAAACTTGCTGATGGACACCCTGAAGGACCGAGGGTTTTGTTCATGTGCTGCAGCTGATAACGTAAGAGGTCTGGCCTCAGGCTTTTGGATAAGATCAGTTTGTAGTAGCTATGAAATACCACTGCTGGCAATCCTATCTCATGCTGTGGGGAGAAAGATAAGGGTTAATTGAAGGAGAGCACAGTAAGGGGCCCTGTGCCAATGAACTGGCCTCCTGGTCTCCTCTGCCAGCCTCATCTCAGGAGTGCCAAACCCAACTTTCTCACTCTCTCCCCCAGCAAAATGCTCCTTCCCTCCCTGCACATGAGAGTTTACTATAGGACCTTTCCCCATCCTTCCAGCCTGGCTGCCTTGAGCTGTGGATCAGCAGAAGTGTGGGAGCCTTTTCCTCCCTCAGAGGTGCAACTTCAGCTTTTACCCTTCCAGAGAGGTGCCAGACCAGCTGCTTGAGGGCCTCTGCTGCTTACCCCAAACTGAAATTCCCCTCTGCTCTGCTACAGCTCCCTCACCAGAACTGCTCTTCCCTTGTGAGGACTTGCTTTCTCCCAAAGAACAGCAGGGACACAAGTGAAGGAGCTTTCCCAAAGCATGACATGGCTGCTGCTCCCCTGGACTTTCTGGTGGAGCTGGGAAGGTGTGAAAGGGAGCTTGTGAGCAGAAAAGAGAAGGCATGTGAGGGGCTACCTCACGTCATGGTCAGTAAAGCATCTGCCAGCTACTGTCCAGGGCTTCCAGGCTGGGATTTAGGGGCAGAGGAGGAGGGCAGGGATCAGCTGAGCTGGCCCAGTGATTAAGCCAGGCTCTGTGCATGGGGCATACAGGACAACAGGGCAGGAGAAGAGGATGGGCAGGCACAGAAATGGCTGCTTGAGAAGATGAGCTGGATGACCAGGAAGCAGGATTTTAGTCACATAACTGTCACACTCTCAGTCCTGGGGTGTGGCTTTTCTTTCTGTGCAGAGCTCCCACCTGAAGTGCAATTTACCCTTTGGGCAGGGTCATGAGTTGCCTGCCTTGCTGGACCTCCTGCTTTCACCTTCTTTATTCATCTGAGGACCAGCTGCATTGTTCTCACCTCCTGTGACACTTCCCACCGTTACTGTCTATCCTCGTTTTCCTTTCCTACAAAATGCCCACTCTGGATGGTTTATTCTTCCTCTTTGAATGACACCTCAGCCCTCCACCTATGCACATGTCAGCATAAGGGAAGAGAGGGGACTTCCAAGGTGTCCTCTTGGCTTCAGAGTGTGGTTCCTCATGATCATACCTACCCTGAGAAGCCCCTCTCCGTGTTGCTTTGCTGTTGGCTGCCTTTGCCAGTGCTGTCAGGAATGATTCCTGCATTTGGAAGGAAGCTCTTGGCTGCCTTCTGCCATGGAAAGTGCACAGCCTGTGCCTACTCCCCTTTCTGAGTGTCACGGTGAACCCTGGGCGTGGAGCCCACGGTGCTCAGGCCCTGCAGAGGCTGTGTTTGATCCTGCCCACCTGCCTGCCACCAGCACTGGCCTCAGTGAGGTGGCAGAGCCTCGCCTGCCTTTGGTTTGGGTGCTATTGTTCGACAGTTTCTGCCTGGGGTGCATCTGCAGCGCAGTTCAGAGATAACAGGAAGAGATAACGCCACAACAGAGATGCTCATTGGTTGGGTTTC
The DNA here is from genome assembly GCA_013389925.1 of Aegithalos caudatus. Classification (NCBI taxonomy): domain Eukaryota; kingdom Metazoa; phylum Chordata; class Aves; order Passeriformes; family Aegithalidae; genus Aegithalos; species Aegithalos caudatus. Next base: position 1,159,817 of record WEIU01019865.1, on the reverse strand, counting down.
CAACACGCTTTTTCTGCTTACATAAAAACAGCAGGCTAGTGTTTCAGGCTGCTGCCTGGCCTCCCACACAGATGCCTGCTTTCGTTTCCAGCCCTTTTGTGTGGCATGGAGCAGGCGAGGGAGCACGGTGCAGAGGCAGAGGGGTGAGAGGAGAGACGCTGAGGGGAACAGCTCCGAAACAACACTGCCTGTAGGCATCCCCAAACTGCATTTCTGCGTTTGCCACTCCCTGGCTCAACAGCACTGAAATGGAGACAGGCTGGTGCATTTGGACAACCAGCCCATGTAGAGCCACAGGATGAAATATCTGGGACTGCTGCTCCTAGCAGCTGGAATTAGGCAAACCCCTCTTCCCCTGTTAAAGCCAAAGCGAGATTTCTCGTGAATAATGGTAATGAAATAAAGGGACGCTTGCTTGCCAACAAATTCCTATGGAAGGGGGACCTGGTCTCCAGCTTGTCTTTCATAAAACATGCATGCATACCACGTGCTTCCACGATGGGCTCCTTGCAAAGCCTGCGTCCCTTCCCTGTTTGGCTGTGCCCCAGAGCCCCCTGTGCTTGCTGGCAGGTTTTCTGGAGGATCCTGCTGGGCAGTTCCTAGAAAGGAACTCTGTGCCAGGGCACTGGGGGCTTGCCCTGCTCTGCCTTGGCTCTGCCCTTACTCCTGACTCATCTCACAGTGACACTGGCGTGTCCTGTCTGTCCCTTGTGACTTGCCCTGCCCTGAGGAACAGGCACATGGCAAACCAGGGAGAGCAAGGGCAGTCTGTAGGCTTGGGATGCTCCTGTGATGCTCCTATTTGTATTCCTGCTGGGAATGGGATTTCTCCTCTGGTATGAGAAGGGAGTACTTGTAGCTATCAGTTTGTTCTGGCACTGCTGTTTTCCTCCAATCTGTGCTTTCCTGGAAGTTTTACAGTGGTTAAAGGCACCACCTGAGGGAGCTGTGTCCCCGGGAATGGCTGTGCTGAGGGAGCTGTGTCTCCAGGAATGGCTGTACAACACCAGGCCGCACAAACAGCAAGGGTGACTGCAAGGCCCGTGTGCTGCAGACACACCGGTCACTGCAGTGACCAATTCTACTTGGCTTCAGTGATTTCAGCAGCCAGGGCCATTGTAGTGCATGGCAGAATGAGGATGTGGTTTCTGCTGCTGGTAAGAAGTGCCGGTATCTCAAACCCAAAATTCAACCAGCAGAAACCTCCAATGCTCTTCTGCTGAGCTTACACTTCCTGCAGACTCTATTTTTCTTTTAGCCATTTACAAATGACAAAGCTTAAGACAAGACAAGCTTAGCCTAAAGCTAGCCACTGCAAAAGAGGAACCAAGTAACATGGAGATTTTTAAAAAGCACTGTCAGGAAGGAAACTTGTCTGCACAGCAAGTGACTTGTAGGAGCCTTTAGGCCCTGTGGTAGAAATTAAATACCAAGTGTTGAAGGAGTTGGTCGGAATCCAAAGTTTTCCAAAGGAAGGTGTGTTTAATAAGGAAGAAGGGGTGGAAATAAAAGGTGTCCCCACCCTGTTACTTTCAGGGCTCTGTTACTATCTTGTCTTGCCTAGAAATTCAGGTCACAGGTGGGCTGCCTTGTATGATGCTGCAGAAAACAGCAAGTATGTCCCTGACTGTTGCTGCCATTCTACACCCTCTCGCCAGGTTCTTTCTTGTCCTTCCCACCCCTCTTCCTTGGTGCAGGAAAAGAGGGTAAAGAGGGACATGTATGTTTCTGAATATCAAATGTTACCTGCAGTAGGCTTCCCTGTTGATATTGGTAACATCACATCAGGAAAACCAGATTTCTCTTAAACTGGAAAACCTCCAAACTGCATTCCCGAAGAGCCACAGGTGCCAGAGGTTAGAGGCTATGTCAATGACATGAGGAGAGGCATTTCAAGATGGGAACTGTAGAAGAAGTAGCTGTGAATCTCCTTTCTCAAAGCATCTGTGCTAGGGAAGAGCATCTGTGACAGAGCACCTTAGGCAAATGCAGGCATGATGTGTTATCTAGAGATGAAAAAGTGCACCACGACCAGCGGGCACCAGAGCAGCTGTCTCAACTGAGTCAACACATGCACACACGTGTTAAGCAGTGGGAACTGCTGGCTCTCTCCCTCTCCTGAGAAATAGTACAGAAAAAAGGTTTACAGGCCTAGATTGACCAGAAGGGAAGCAAAAGCTCTGCTTCTCCAAGGTGTAAAAGGAAAATGCTGCATCCTCTTGGAAGAAAAGTGCTGCAGGAAGCTGGGATGAAAGAAAGATGCAGATGACGCTTCTCTGTGGGACAGGTGAGGCTTAGCCCAGCTCTGCAGGCTGCACTGCAGGCACCCAACCTCTGCAGGCTTGGGATGGGCACAGCTGCCCTGGCTTGGGCACTTGGCCCATCTCCCACGTGGGACCTGGCTGCTGTGCTCCTTCTCCCAGCTCCCAGTGTCATGTGGCTGCGTGGAGAGCAAGCGGGAGGTGTCACGGGGCAGCCGTGCCTTGGAAGCAGAAATTGTCTGCAGATGGTGTGCTGGCACCCAGCCAGGAGCCCAGGCCATGGATCTCTGCCATGAGTCTCTTGGCAGCTTTGGCAGGCTGAACACCTCCCTGCTGCCACTTTAGGGTCAGCCTTTTGGTCAGGTACAGCCCAGAGCTGGCCAGGATAAATGCCTTATCTCAAGTGTGCTGCTGAAGACATATCCTGCAGAGAATTGTACGCACAAAGAATGGGAATTTCAGGCTATGCCCATTTAACCCTCGGAGCTGTGGGTTCTGAGCTATACCTTGGTTGGTGAACAGCATGGCTGGAGTGAGGGACACTAGGCTGGACTCATGCTCAAGGGGCAGCTGGACCAGGGAGCTGCTTAGAGTCACTGGAGGAGAAGGGGAATTTGTGGGCTGGCTATACAATGAAGGCAAAGGTTTAGGGATGCAGCACTTGTTAGCCAGTTTGTGGTGCACACCTCGAGGCAGGGAGGGCAGTTTCCAGCACAGAACTATCTAGCAGCTGCAGAGCAATGCCCTGTCCTGCAGGATTTGGCCCAGGTGCTTCATTCAGCTGAGCTCTTGGCTGTCTCCAGGGTCCAGAGGGGGAGGCTGCAGGTGCCCTGCCTGCAGCAGCCTGCTTGGTGCTGGTGTGAGCGTGGGGTGCACAAGAACATGTTGGTGCTGTCATCTAGTGGGACCACATGAACACAGCTCAGCCACGGCTCTGTGCCCTTCCTCTCATGCCTTTTACCCCTCCCTTGCACTAACTTGTGTCTTGACTATTTAGGTCTGTATTTTGTGGCCATAAAGCTTTTCCTCGAAATAGGCAGTGTGAAAGCTGTTATTGTTACAGGCTTCACACACAGTTTTATGTCAGGCTTGTTTATCACAGGCCAGGCTTAAAGGGAGCTCATCCAAACTCTTGAACTCTGATGGCCCTCACATACTTTCCCTCAGCAGAGTGCATTTTGTGCCTGTAGAATATAAGAGATCAGCCAAATGTACAAACAATAATGGTTAACTGCCCATCTAATTTAGATCTCCTTTTGCACCCAAAGAGATACAAGTGATCAAGACTAGAGACTTCTCTTAAGCTCTTGACTTCTGTTATTTGTCTTTGAGACACAAATCACTATTTTCTGCTTGTGATCTTCACTACAATCAGCTTCAGGTTTTGGTTCCTCTTGCAGATGCCCAGACATGTTCTAACCACTTCCACAACTCATGGCAAACCTCCCTGTCTGCTGCCTCGAAATTTCCCAGAGGGTGTATTGAGAAAACTTGTTTTCTGGAAGACAAACACCAGTGTCAGAGACTCAGCGTTTGGGATGTGTTCAATGCTGAGTGGCAGCAGAAGGGCAGAGGTGGGATTAGGGCCATGCAGCTCATCTTAGGTCCTTCCTGGCCTCTAATGGCTTTGTCCTGTATGTGCCTCCTCATTCCTCACAAAGCAAAAGGAATCCTGGAAGACTTGACACTGCTAATTCTGGTGGAGGAACTGGAACAGGGACCACAGCTGGGCAAGGGGCAACAAGGAAGTGAAAGCACTCTTCCCAAATGAACAGCACTGTCATGTTTTTGTTTTTAAAGATGCAGGGATTTCTTAACCTTATTTTAAATAGAACTGTAGAACAACCCACATGCTATTCTTCTCTACCCTTCCTTCTTACCCTCCTTTTTTGGGAAGCACATTAATCTGCAGGTTATGTCTGTGTAAACACATACAGTGTTTATTTTCTGAAGGATCCCTAACTTTATTTCTCTTACTCTGTTCTGCTGTGTAAATCACTCCTTGCCCCCTGGTTAATTATTCCAGCTGATGAGGTCAGCTGCAGAGGCTGTAGAAACTCAGTGGTGCAAGCTGATGATGAGTCCAGGAGGTCCTTGATGGGATTCTGTTTCCACACATCGGGATGGTGTGGAGGTCACGNAAAAAAAAAAAAAAAAAAAAAAGCCACAAATCTTTGGAATCATAGAATAATTTAGCTTGGGAAAAACCTCTAAGGCCATTGAGTCCAACCATTAATCCACCACTAAATAATGTCCATGAGTGCCACACCTACACATCTTTAAAATACCTCCAGGGATGGTGGCTCTACCACATCTCTGGGCAGCCAGTTCCAGTGCCTGACCACCCTTTGGATCATAATATCCAACGTAAACCTCCCGTGGCACAACTTGAGGCCATGTCCTGTCACTTGTTACCTGGGGAGAAGAGCTTTTCAGGCATTTTTAGAGTGAGAAGCCCCGAGGAGAAACCCCCGCAAGGCCAGGAGAGGGCACCTGGAAACAACTGTTCTGTGCACGGCTCTGCTGCCGGGCTCTTCCCTTTCCTTTTTCTTTTTCTTTTCCTTTTCGCCTCCCCCTCGCCCCACCTTTTTTTGCACAAACCCTGTGAGCCGTTTTCATCTTCCTGGGAGCTCGCAGCTTTGTGCCATCAAAGAAGAGCACAAAGCACGGCTCGGTGTGCGGGAAGCGCCTCTCCCGCCTGCATCACCTCTCCTCCTGCCCCAAATTCTCTCCCCGACTCCACGCACACGCCCATGCTCTCCCCCGTGTAAAACAGAGCTACACAGAGAAGTGTATTGTCACCACGCACCAGTTCAGGGGCCAAAACCTGGTCCTTTCCCAGCCCCGAAAAATTCTCCCCCAAAACGTGCAGATTTCAGTAAAGGAGCCCTGCGTTTCGAGGAAGGAGAAAAACGCCCCAGCTCGTTGAGCAAGAACATCAGGCTGGAAGCAGTGCCGGGCTTGGATGTCTTTCTGAGCTGCCACTTCAGCCTGGCTTTTGGAACACTCGTCGGAACAGGCTGCCCAGGGAGGGGGTTGAATCATCATCCCTGGAGGTGTTTTAAAGGCCTGCAGATGTGGAGCTTAGGGAGCTGATTTAGTGGTGGGCTTGGCAGTGCTGAGCTCATGGTTGTACTCGATGATCTCAGAGGTCTTTTCCAACCTAGATGATTCTGTGACTATTATTCTTTGTGTTAATACTGGTTGAATGCTGCTCCCTGAAAGTCCAGGTGTTCTCAAGGCTGAAAACACTGAGCCATCAGACTTCAAATCAAAGGTGTCAGGCTGGAGAAATGTTCAGAGCCCTGCTGCACTGTGGGGTGGCTGGGAGCAACACCAATTTCAGCCAGATTATAAAGTCCCTGACCATTTGTTTGGAGTGAATTTTCACACATGCATTCACACTGCAGCATCCCCACCTTGTTTCCCTTCCGGGACTGTGAGCATCCCATGGTCTTTCCCTCTCTCACGTGTGCAGAGATGGACTCTTCCCATCCCCAATCCCCAAATGTGTGCTGTTTCCTCCTCACTTCTCACGGGTGCTTGCAGACTCAGGCATGAAATCTCTACCAGCAAATGCTTTTCACACGCTCTGCTGTGTGGTTTTGCTGTGTACACTTACGCCCTAATTGCGTCACTTCCCTGCCACTCCCTTCCTCAGGTGAGCAACCCCTCTCTTACTGAATGCATGACACAATAAACATTTCATGCTCTGTAGCTGTGCCCAGATAGTGCACATATAGCTCACATTACGTGTCCATCTTGCTTTGCACTAAATTCATACAACAGACTGTGTGTATACAGGCACCTTTTCCATACAACTTCAAGTTTAAAAAAATATTCGTTTTCTTTGCACAGGCACACACGCACACATGTGCTTCTCTCTCTCTGGAAAAGACAAGCCTTTGTTGTTAGGCTGTCTTTGCTCCTCTGGTCTTTCTTTCCCTCCTTGTTTCTAATTCTGTTTTCTCTAATGCCTGTCTCTCCTGCTTGTTCAGGCTGTCAACTAAAGCTGCAAGGTGCTGCAGATGTGCCGCTCGAAATCATGTTTGTCCAAGGCATTTTCCTGGGGTGACGTGTGGCTTGTTAAAATGGGCTCTGTGTGTGCTGCCTCAGAGAACCCCCCTGCCTTGTTTTAAGGGTGCAAATGCAGCATTTTGACAAAAACACTTTCCTCTTGTGGGATGCTCTGTGCTGTGCTCTGGTGGGAGCTCCCTGTGGGGAGGTGGAAATATCCACTCGTGTTGCAAGAGCTTAAACCTGGCAACTGCTTTTGCAGACCCCTGCTGCTGCCAGGATGGGCTGAGTGGCTGCATCCAGCCTACCTAAGCACACCCGTGCCCTGAGTGAAGTGTTGGATTGGTGGGAAGGTGTTGCTCATGTGCAGGAGCTGAGGGAGAAGCAGAAAACTGGGGTGCAACAAACGGTGAGGGCAAGTGAAGTGGGAGCTTGAGTGGCCAGGAGGGGTTTCAGGGTGGCTTGCTTGGCACAGCTTGTGGTAGGGGGTTCCTGTTGATGGAATGGGAGCAGGCAGCCAGGCTGTGCTGTGCTGCAGCACCAGGGAAGGGGAGATGATGGGGATATCCCCTCTCTCCCAGGCTGAGCGCTCAGCACTGCACACCAGCCATTCCTGGGGAGGTTTTTTGCACCTCTCTGCTGCTTGGTTTGCCCAGGACTCTCAAGGACCAGCCTTTCTAGGGCTGGTGCAAGTGATGGAGTGTCCCTGCCTGGAGCTGCCAGTCTCTGCAGAGGGGCAGGGCCTGAGCCCTGGGCAAAGGGCACCAGCTCCAGCCAGAGTTCAGCTACTCCCCCAGCTGTGTTCTGCATTTAAATAACTTCCTGCTGCTCAGAGTGAATTGCCTCTGACTGAGAGACCAGAACTGTGAGGAGGTACGTGGATGACACTGAGAACTGTTGGCTTTATGGGATTTGACTTGTGCAAAACCAGCTTATGGCTTTGCATACCTGAAGAGCAGTGGTGACCTGTCCCAGTGCTAAGGCAACATGCAGCAAAAAAAAAGCTGTGCTAAGTGTCTCCATCCCTCTTCCCAGTCTGCATTGACCCCAAATGCATCCACGTGTTGTGAGAGGCTCCACTGAAGCGGATGAACAGACATTAAGTCACCTGAAAGGGATGTGGTGCAATGTGATGTGGTGTGGGGATGTCTCTGACTCCTCTGGGGAAGGCATGGCCAGGCTCTGAGGTGCCCCTAAGGGTTGTAGCATCTTGTGCTAAGCAACATTTTTGCCATGAGAGTGATACTGGGGGTGAATCTTTGAGTAAAATACATTCAAAGGTACTGGCTTGTCCCTGCAGTGCTGTGCCAGCAGCACCCTGGATACTCAACCCAATTTTCCCCCCCTACTGGTCTCAGCCTGCTGGGTGTCTCACTGAGGTCCTAAACTGGTCATGTGCTCTTCACTTGTTTTTGGGTTTTTTTTTTTTCATTTTTGTATTTATTCTTTTCTGTTCAGAACAGGCATGAGGCAAGAAGCAATGTCCAGCAGATGTACTGTGCATCCTTCACGGTCTCCTCAGGACAGCCTCCTCAGAGAATTGACACCAGTGCTACTTCCAGTTCTATCCCTCATTTCATGCCTTTGTCCCAACCTTATGGTGAGTCACAACAGTTATATTTACGTCTAACAGAGCCAGGTTTTGCATAAGCTGTTTTATTTTTTAGTGAGCTCTCTCATCTGCTCAGTCAGGCCTTGGCAGCTGGTGCTACCACGATGGGAAATATCTTCAGCTGGCTTTGCTCTGCCTCTCCTTCCTTGTGTACAGTAAAACAATGGCTCTGGCTCCCCACCCCCAGCAGCTTGCTGACCTGGAGACCTCTGGGCATAAACAAAGAGCTGCGTTAATGGAAAATTGGTGCAGCCCCCAGAAGGTCCTTAGGAAACATGTGAGGCCGGATGGAGCCAGCTGTTCCGAGTGGGAAGGCAAGAGGCTAGCCCAGATGATGCAGAGCAGAGAGGTGAGCCAGAGCTGGAGCACTTTATTTGTCTTGTGGCCGAGAGGGATGAGTGCCTTGGGCTGGATGTGGGTCAGTGGTGCTCCGTTTTGGGGAGTGACCTTCAAGGTGAGCCGAAAGAGCTGTAGATGTCAGGCCTTGGCAAAAGGGTGTTGGAAAACCCACAGCCCCAGGAGGCTCACAGGGCAGTGTGTTGCTGTTTTAACCTCTAGCTGAGTCTTTGGCACAAGTTTCCCGTCACCTGAGTTTTATGTTCAGAGGGAAAGGTACAAACACAGCACGTGGGCAGTTGCAATTGCTGTCTGGTGTACAGCTCCTCCCTTTGCTCCTGGACTGACACTGTGTGACAGAAAAGCATTCAGGCTACCCAAGGAGAGAACATCTCTTCTGTACAACCCCTTGCATCCTGAGGAGGTGATTCAGACTTGAGAGGTTGTTTCTAACATAATCTTTCCTCAAGGGTCTCAGCTGGATGTGACTGTGGGTACTGTGAAACACATGTCTTAAGCAGGGTGATTTGTTGGTGCTAACGGGGAGGCCACAGCTTTTTAACCTCCCCAGGAAATCCAGTTAGGCTCTGCATGTGTGTTTTGGGGGCAGTCTGGCTCACACACTGACAGCCCTCCCTCATACCACTGCCATGGCTCTGAGGCTCAAAGCAGAGGGTGAGGCAGCATCCTCTTTGTGCAGTGAGTTGAAATGGTTCAGCTTCCCTTCAGAAGTTTCTGGGTGACCAGCCATGTTAACACAGCTGCAGCTGTGTCTCCACAGGGATGTTGTTTTTACAAGCTGAAACCAAGAACAATTCCCTCAAAGATGCACTGAGGATAAAAGTGATGATGTGGTAAAGACCAGTGTTGTCGCTTCAGTAGTGCTTTGGCTCAAATATCTTCCCTCAAAATTCAAGAGCTGTAGGACCAAAGTTTAATTTAGGCTGAAAGGGACCTCCTTGAGGTGATCTAGTCCAGTCCCCAATGAACCCCAAATGCAGTGGGTAGACTGTAAGGCATCATCATGTTTGTAAGTAAAGAAACTTTGCAAATAAATGTTGGCTTATTGGGGTTCAGTGGGACTTATATAAGAGAGGCCAGAAGTTTGGTAGGCTGAGGATCACATCCAGACTCTTGTAGGCCCAAGCCACCCTTCCAGAACCATGGTGGTGCTGCTCCAGGCTTGATCCCTCAGTTCATCCTGAATAATCCTGCTGCCCTCACCACTCTCAGCTATGTGTGTCTGGGACAGTGTGCTCTGTGCCCATCATCATGGATGTGCTTTCCTGGCTTGGGCTGGATAAATAATGGCCTCTTTGCCCACTGCAGTGACTGTGTGGCAGTGCAGTGGAGGGAGCACAAGAGCTGCATCACTGCTGGTTTGACCTCCTGGTGAAAGGGTGGTAGGAACAGGGAGTGTGGGGCAGACACGTGTGGATCTGGAAGCTGTGAAGAGGCTGCCATTGATGTTCTCTGGCTTCTCATGGGTGGTGGTTTTGCCTTGCTGCTGCTGCTCCCTTCTCCTGATGGTGTCCTGGCACCTCTCCTCCCACCCTTTTGCAGCCAGGGGAGGAAACAGAGTGCTTAGAAACCTGCCTCTTTGCAAAGCAACTGCTCCAGCTAGCTGGAAGCAGTTGTGTCCTGTCTGACCCTTGGTAGGAGGTGCATCTCATTGCAGGGAAGGTTAATGCATCCAGAATTTCTGCTTTCTGGATACCAGAGTGCACATGCTTGGAGCCCAAACCCTTCCCTAGACCTCCCAGGTTTCCATGAGTTTGCAACTGTGCTTTCTGCTACTGGTTGGTGTGGATGCATGAAATGAACAAATGTTGGATGTTATTTAGCACTTCAGTCAGGTCGTGCTGCAGCCAGGAAGCCCCATGGTCTGTAATGGAGAACATATGGGATCTCATGCAAACACCCTCACTCACTCTCTCCTTGTTTCCCTGCCTGTAAAATGAAAATAACAATTCAGTACCTCAAAGAAGAGCAGTGGGCCTTGCTTAACAAATAGATTTGTGTAATGCTCACAGACCCTCAGACAGGAGGGGGTGGCAGGGGAGTGTTTTGTTTTTAGTGTTGCCAGCCTGTCTCCTTCCCTTGCTCCTCGTGGGAAGGAGATGCGGGGTGGCCAGTTTGGATGGCAGGCAGTGGAGCACAGTGGCTCCTGACCACACAGGGCCCTGTGGGGGCCCTGCTGTACCAGGAATGGGGACATTGCAGCAGAGTGACCTGTCTGTGCCCATCTGCACAGTGGCTACCCCAGAGTCCTTGTGGTGACACCACTGGGGCAAGATCAGCCCCACCCAGGGGGTGTTGGATGGTTTCTCTTGGCCCTGACATCCCTGTAGCCATCTGTGCCTGTTTCTCAGTGGTTGTGAGGAAAACTGGATCCCACTCATGCAGCTGTCCTTGCACATGCGTGCTCTACATCAAATGTTTGCTCCAAGAGATATGTGTAGCATGGAAAAAAGTCATCTTGGAAGACAGGAATATTTCCCCAGATAGTAACATAAAGTAAAAGCCAAGAATCTAGTTGTTTATTTTTTTTCTCTCTTCCTCCTCCTTATTTTTTTATGTGAGGGTTTTTATTTTGCCTAACTTATCTTTATCTTAGAGCTGTTTTTAAAAAATTATTTTCCTTTTCCATACTGACCTTTCTGAGGCAGATGAAAGGAACAGCCTTTAGAGAAGAGAGCTGGTTAAGCCAGAAACCCCTTCTGCCTTCTCTTCTTCCTTCTCATCCAGGGCACTGTGTCTTCATTCCCTCCATCATTCACTCCTGGTGTTGATTTCTAGAGAAGGAGATGGGGTCCTTTCTGCTTCCTGTTTGACAGGCTCTCACACACACACACTCCCTCCCTGTGTTGATATTTTCTTGGTCTCTTTACTCCTGCTGAGCCCAACTGATGAGATGAGCTTGAGGTTCAAGACCTTTCAGGAATGAAAGTCTGGGCTTCTGTAACTCAGGAGGTCCTCTGCAGTCTTCAGTGGTAGGGGTTGTAAGAATCCCTCCTGGTGCCCAAAGCCACCTCTGGAAAGCAGCGTGGCTGAGCTGGACTGTGACCTGTGGTGTGTGCATTTGGTCAGAGACTGTGTCTCCCAACATTTCAACATGACCTCAAAAGCTGGGAATGTGAGCAATCCACACAGAAATTTCCATACAAACCCAGCTGCTGCTACCTGGCCAGGGAAAATAAATGTCTGGGAGAGCTTTTGGGGCCAAGAGAGAAAAAGAGGGTCCCTGGCACCCCCTGAGAGGCAAGGATGGGGCTGGCACTGTGGCTGAACTCATCCTGCAATCCTGTGCTGTAGCTGGTGAAAATCTGTCAAAGCTGAGATGCGCTGAGCAAACCAGCTCACCAGTAAATGAAGTGGCATTTTGCCAGAGAAATCTTTGCTCAGCAGAAACCATGTGGCTGCATCTGATACGGACTCTGCAAATGGCCATTAGACTGTTGCGGATGAGAGTGATATAATTGAATTTAAGGAAAAGGTTTAGGAGGGAGTAAACTTTTTTTTGCATAGTTTCCCAGAATTACTTTTTTTTTTCCCTCTTCCCTTCAATTGGTAGCTGAAAATGTCAATAGGATGCAGTTAATACCTGGAGACAAAAATAAGAACCAAGGGAGGGCAAATGAGAAGGAAAACTAGAGATGTCCATCTTCACTAGAGCCGGGAGTATGTAGCAATAAACGTTCACAAAATGTGCTTGTGAATAAAACATGCAGCCTGTCTTCCTTAGCGATTGTGACCCATTTTATTCCCAAACACTCCGCTGAAAAAGAATTTTCTACCCACAAAGACGTTCACGAAAGCAAGCCATCTTTTGGAGTAATGTGAATAAATATAATTGAATGCTCAGGCTGGTGTTCATTCCCAAAGCCACGCTGAAGAGCCCTATCAGTTGCATAATAGGCTCGTGGAACAATCCGGCGTGATTGCAAAATAACTCGCGACGAGGAGGGGATGTCACCTAGCTGCAAGCGACGTAGGATGGCTCACATGACCAATGGCACAATGGAAGCACTGAGTGAGGAGCAGGATACTTCCAGCAAAAGGGTCTCAGCTCAGCCATATGTTAAAATGCCTTCACGCAAAGAGCTTGTCACAGCCACGGTGAGCAGCCGGGCTGCCGGCGGATAACGCGGGGACAGATCGCGGCGCTGCGTTTGTCGGAGGATTTATCTGCAGTGAGCAACTTGACCAGCTTTAATCATATGTGACAGCAATGTGAGGTCTGAAGTTGTGGTCAATCAGTTTGAATTAATCCCTCCATCAATGTCACTGAACCGAAGATCAGGGGAAGTTGGTGTTGTTTTCTCGCTTAGCCCATCGCCAGCAGGAATGGCTCTCCCTGCCTGCAGGTGATCCCACCTTTCCTGCCCTGGCCTACATTTCCATTTGTGAGTCTTCCCTGGCCATGGTATCAGGGGTGGAGATGGAAATGAGCTATTGGTTCACACAGAGTCTGCTCACCCCTGGCTATTGCAAAGTCCTCTCCAGTGGGGTTTTTCTTTTTTTTTCCATGTGTAGCAGCAAGTTGCATTTCCATACGCCCCAAAATGCCTGGGCTTTCCCAGCATCTCCCAGATGGCTATTACACATTAAACTATAATTGCACCGTCAGGGAGTTTTCCTTTCTGATGGTCTGCCAATGAGTTCCTTTTCAAAAAATTACATCTATTGAGGTTAGCAGCTCGGGCAGGAAACAATCCAGACAAATGCAGGCTGCCCCATCTTCGGGCCAATTAATCTGGAGCAGATATCCAGCGAGAGGGTGACGGAGGAAATGCTGAATGAGAACTGTGGGGAGCACAGGGCAATTTAGCCGGGCTGTAAACTTGCAATTGAGATGCTGGCAGCAGCACTCGGTGATTATGGGCTCTGGAGAGGGCACAGGAGGACTCTGCTGCAGTGGGCAGGGGAGGACGGGGTTTACGGGCAGCAACCACAACGCTGTTGTCCTTCAGGAATGCCAAGGCCAGCTCCGTATTGACAAACTGCTGAGCATTTCTGGAGGGAAGGCCGACAAAGTGTTAGGCTGGAATAGCATCCCAGTGGGAATAACCTGTTGGCAAAGTGCAGGAGAGGAGCCTGCATTGCTCAGACCCAGGGAGCAGTTTGCTGTGCAGCACAGCACCTGCTAAAAGGTGCTTGGTGATTCAGAGAGCACCTGCATTAAGAAATTAATGGAATATTCAGAACACCTCTTTTTAGGCAGAGACACTTCCAGGGAGCTGGGTGGCTGCCTGGATGGAGCAGTGTGGATTGCAGCAGAGCCCAGGGGTAGGGAAGTTGTGAGCAATTCATTCCTCTGCTCTGGAAACTCAGCAGTATGTAGTGACTGGCAATTCCTGGCAACCCCATGCAGGACAATAAATTAAGAAAACACTGTCTAACTTAAAACATGGCAAAGCAAAGAGGCAAAGCCATGTATTTCATTTTCTTCATTCCATCTATGAGGATTTAAGACCTTCTGGCTTAGAAAGAAATGAAAAATTGTTCCGAATGTTTCATTTTGACAATACTGAAATGAAATCTTTTGGCTGCCTGAAGAGTTGCTTGGTCACCTCCCCCTCCCCTTTTATTTTTCCTTCTTTTTTTAAAAATACCAACACCTATCCAGGCTGTGACAAGCCCATGAAGATTTTGGTGCCATCAGATCTGAGTATGTGTCAGAAAAAGCATTGCCAGTTGTATCCAAGTGCAGAATCAGGTGATCAAGGATGTCATGGGGGCATGAATTCCTCCAAGGAGCACCATGAAGTCTGTGATCAGGTTCATAGTAATGGATGTTAACCAAATTGGGTGGAATGTGTATAGGAAAAGTTTGATAGAGAGGTCTAAGAGAAGGAGATTACCCTGAAATAATAATTGCCTTTACACTACAGGCTGATTTGGGAAAAAAAAATGG
>WEIU01019865.1:1118145-1145657 GCA_013389925.1 Aegithalos caudatus | reverse complement strand
AAAAAAAGAAGAAGAAAAAAAGAGAGTTTTTACTCATTCTCTCCCTCTTTCCTCTTCTCTCCTGTTTGATTTGTAGTTATAATACAAATAACACAATATCTATAAACCCTCTCTCAGTAGTGCCATTCCTGACCCTATGTGAGAAAAAACCTCAAAGTAACAGAAAACCTCAGGCAAAAACGTTCAGGAATGGATAGCATGTGATATTTTGTATAGATTTTAGTCCTGTTAGATGAGTTATATGAAAATGAATTGGATGCAGCACAAGGGTCAGCAAAAAGCTGTTGTTAAAAGCTACTCTCTTTCAAGATACATATAAAACCCCCCAAACAGATTCCCTTTATGAAATACACAACTGAAATGATAGGAGCTGCTATCCCAAATTTCAAACAGTGCAAACAGTGGGTCAGGAGAGGTGTGACAAGAGCAGAGAGTAACTGAGTGCAGGCACAGGAGGCCACTGCAGAGCACGGGAGGGAACTGTACCATTTTGTGCAGAAAAGCCACACAAGTGTCACAGAAGCAGATAAAGGAGGATGTAAGCAAACATCAAAGAAAGGCTCGTAGCACTGCTTTAGAGAGTTTTAGGGGAAACAATCCTGAAAGAGTGACTGGGAAATCTCTCCTTTGTTTCCCTTCTGTGTTTAGGGAAACAGGCTTTACCATGCTTGCATCCACAGCTCTGCCAAGGAGAGAGGAGAGGTGTCCTGCTGGGGGACAGGCAGGCTGTGAGGACACAGCACCAGGCATGAGGGGCAGCCAGGGCACTCCTTTTCTCTCTGATCCCCTGCTCCCCAGTTGCTCAAAATGTTTGTCTTTGAAGCAATGGTCGCTATTCCAGCCTGGGTGTGTGCAGGAAGGAAGCTTTCTCTGGAAAAGAAATGTGGTTTCACCAATTAGGAAGAAAGTAGTGATGTTCTTAGCAGATTTTTTGGCCAAAACCCCAGAGAATGAAAGGCTGAAATTAGGCAGGGAAGTAACCTCTTCAATGAAGGGCTCTCTCAGCTTATGTCTGCAAAGTTGACTTTTTCTTGAGCACATTTTGATTGCTTTAAAGTCATGTACTATGTGTGCACAGTACTTTTTTCTGTGGCTAAGCTCTCAAAGTGAGCATCTGAACAAGGCTTTGCAGTCTGCATGAGTGGCTGATTTCCCTGCACAGTGACAAGGTTGGTTAAATGTATCGCAGCCTGAGCAAAATGAGTACAGCCTAACCCCCAAAATGAGCCCCAGCCTCACCCCCTGCCAAGGGTGGAGAGGGGCAGAAGACCCTGCACTGCAGCTCCTTGGTGGAGCTTCCAGGGATGGGGCAACCACAGCTTCTCTGGGTGACCTGTTCCAGTGCTTCACCACCCTCACAGTAAAGAATTTCTTTCTAATATCTGATCTCAACCTGCCTTTTTTTCAATTTCAGTTTCAATCCATTCTCCCTTGTCCTGTCACTACATGCTCTTGTACGAAGCTCCTCTCCATCTTTCCTGGGAGCTCCCTTCAGGTATTGGAAGGAAGGATGTGAGGTGGACAAAGATACAAAAGCCAAAGCTCTGGGAGGGGGTGAAATATGAGGGATACTCAGCTCCTTGGGCAAACAGACGTGATATCCACAGCTACTTCTGGTATGCAGCAGTGCTTCAGAGACATGCGGACCAAAATTCCTACTTTCCTTATGTTTTTCTTTAAAACAAATAATCAACAAGATGAAAACAAGCCTTCCTTTCCTAGCAAACTAGAGATGAAATGTTGGATGCCAGCTCCTCACAGACAGCAGCTTTGTGCAGGTGGCCATCACCAGCCCCTGGGCAAGGGAGAGGAGGGTCTCAAGCCCCACAAAGGGATTTCTGTCTGTGACAAGAGGTGGGGGGTGTCACAAACCCAGCCTGCTCTTGGGCTGTATGCAGAGGTGTGTGGGGAGGGAATGTGGGTGCCCTCAGTGCCCCCCAAGAGCCAGGGCAGGCTGCTCCACATTTTCCTTGCCCAATAAGTCAGCAGAGAAATCCCTGCTAGAGGCAGCCTTTCTGCATCTCTTTACCTCTTCACTTCCACAGCCCACTGCATCCTCCTTCCCCCACGGGAAGGGGTACAGCATCCTCAGGGGTCTGAGCAGCACCTCAAGACCTGAGGGAGGTCAGTCTGGGGGTCTCTGTCACGTGCTGCAGTCCTGCTCTGGCTGGAGAACAGAAAGGGTAGCAGGAGCTGGCAGTGCCGTGTCTGCCATCCCGTGGGATGGGAAGCTCAGCCTGAACCAAAGGGGCCATTTAGCATTGTGAATTATTGAGTGCTTTGCAATGTGGAGGAGCTGAGTGAGTCAGCTGAGGTCGGGCAACCTGTGCTCCATTTTTAGAAACACGGGCTGACCAGGGACAAAAACAGCCCTCCAGCCCACCCCAGCTGCTCTGTGCCAGGCTGGAGCCCCTTGCAGCCAGGTGGGGATGATGTGGGGGTGGATGGGAGGGGATGCTGGGGGGTCTCACTGGTGCTGAGGGGGAAGGGATGCACTCTCCCTCCAGGGATGGAGAGAGCAGCCTGGGCAGTGAGCTGTGAGCACACTGCTGGTGCTTAATATTTATTAATGACTTGGAAAAGTGGGGGAAGCAGTGAAGCAGCAAGTTTTGCAGATGGCATGAAATAATTTAGGATAGAGGAGACTGTGCAGGCACCCAGTGGGACTTACCCAAGGGAAGGGGCAGGTGACCCTCGCTGTTGACACACAGGGTGGGGAAGGCTGCCTGGATGGCATCACTGCAGCTGCCTGGGTGATGGCAGGGGGAGACTGGGTGTCACCACGCACACTTCACTGGGAACATCTGCTCAGTCTGCAGCAGCTGTCTCAGAAGAGAACAAAATGGCTGGCTATATAAAGAACAGCATTAAAAAAAAAAAAAAAAAAAAAAGAAAAAAAAAAAAAAAGAAAAAAAAAAAAGCCATGCTGAAAATACCACCTTTCTGCTGTCTAAGCAGAGCAGGTGAGTTATGGACTGGAGACATCCTCTTGTTGCATGAGTAACAGATGAAGAATGTGGAGCAAAATCGAGCAGAGAAAGTGATGGATGCAGAGAGGCTGAAAATAGTGACTGTCTTGTTCTCACCTGTATCAGGAGGATTGAGGTGAAGTGTTTGAAAAACAAAGACAAATCAGTTTATCCCCCTAAATGAGACACAATCAAAGAGACATCCATGGACACTGATGGCCAAAATGGCTAATGTGGGCAAAAGGATGGATTCTTTTCAGCTGTGTAGCATCAGCCTGGGGGATGAGAGTGCAAGACACATTGTGCACACCAAGAGTCCAGCATGATTCAGGGCAGGGCTGTACACGTAGGTGGGTCACAGACATTCACGTTTTGTGTTGGGGTTAGGAGCTGGCATGGCAGGATGACTGGGCTGTAGCTCCAGAGGGTTGCCCTCAAGGCTCCCTGCAGCTCTTCCCTGAGGCATGGCAGTGGTCACAGTGCAAAGTTGATGCTGAGCTGGGAGGGAAGGTGAGTGGTCCTCCTAGCAGGGTGAAACCATCAGCCAGCAAGTGGGACCCATCTGGTTTCTTCACAAAAGAGGGCTGAGGTGCTGGGCTGTGTCACCCACAGCAGTGGGGGAAAGAGGCAGTGGAGATTGGGGTTTACCTTGAAATGTCTGCTAATCCTTGCCTCGCCACCAATTCATTGGCACCCAGGACTGAGGTTTGGTCTTTCACCTGCACCAGGGGTGCAGAATCTCTTTGCTCCATAGCTTTTGCTGCTTAGGGCAGTTGTCTGCAAGATAAACACAGTGTACAAAAGTTGTGCCTTGGCAACCAATGGGGTAAAAAATGCAAGTTGGAAATAACTTGCCTCAGAGACACAGATATTCATACCACTGAAAAGGAGCTGCTTCTCACTTAGGCTCTTAAAGCAACGGGACTGTAAATAGTATTTGGACCTTGCACAGGTCATCTTCACTCCTGCAGGGCAAGGCAGGGGGAGTCCTCTCTCATCATGGACACTGGTGGCACTACTCGGTAAAATTCTTCTAGGGTGGTTAGTTAAATCACTCAAAGAAGACCAGCCCTTGCCTCCGACACGGTTAGGAAATGTGACCTAGTTAAGCCCAGACGTTTCTGAGTGCGATGAAATGGAAGCGACTTGCGCTGGCTGAAAATTGACACCGGGAATAGAGCGCCCGCCGCTCCCCCGGCCAGCGGAGCATCGGGTGGGTGCAGCAGGCAGGACCCTGCCACAGCAGCCCTGTGCCCACCCTCCTCCTCCTCCTCCTCCTCCTCCTCCTCCTGCTCCTCTGCACCGGGACTGTCCCGCCGGGCACAGGGACCCCAGCCCATTCTCCCTGCGCGCCTCGCTCTCCTCCATGAAATCCAATTAAAGGGTGAAATGAATTTTGAAGTCACTGCTAGGGGCTGTGCGTGTCTGTGCATGGAGGAGGGGGTGGAAAAGGCCCGTCTGCTGGTGCTGGAGCTGCAGAGAACTGGCTCTGGTCTCGTTTAAAGCCCAGCCCCACTGAAAAGCTGCTGCCGCAGCTGCAAGGGAACTATAAACGTACCATGCAATAACGTTATCGCTTTGATGGATGCTGGAGAGGGCTTGAATGCTTTTTCTTTTCTTTTCTTTTTTTTTCCTTTCTTTTACAGTGTGGCCTTGTACCTTGCAGCTTCCCTTGCTGTAATGTGCCGGTTTCTTTTGTAACTCAAATCCTGCCCCCTCCTCTCTTTTAATCGGCATAATACCTTCGTTTGCTGCCCCTTTCCTGGAGGAAAAAAAAAGAAATGCTCTACTATTTGAGGGGGAAAAAAATTCCTTTGTCCTATCCTCTTGCTGTGCCCAGAGCAAGTTTATGTCTCTCCAACACAGATTAGCAGAGAGGTGTCCAGAAAGGAGCACCAATGCAAGCTGTCCAAGTGCCTGGAGCTCTTCTCTTGGAGAGGAACTGGCCTTGTGGGGATTGCAGGCTCCTTGGGAGGGAAAACAAACTTCTTGCTGCTGAAAGTCATAGGTTTTGGCATTTTCTTTCTCAGAAGCAGTTTCCCTTTTGACAGTGCTATGCTTGGGGCAGTCCACTCAAATGCACTGCTGATGTCTTGGACCCACCAAGGGGCTGACATCAGAGCTCAGGAGTGCACCACAATGATGTGACCTCGATTTGCCATTTTAGGAGGGTTCTGCGAATGGCTGGACTGGCTGATGCAATGGGTCCTTTCCCAGAAGGATCCCCTCCATCCTCCCTCACTTCTCAGCAGCTTTCCTCCCTCTCTCCCTCCCTCTCTCCCTCCCTCTCTCCCTCCCTCCCTTGTGCTTTCCCCTGTGCACCCTCAGGCTGTGGAGTTCACTCCTGCCAATTCGGACAGAGGCCAAAAGCACAGAGGGGTTTGCAAAGCAGTCAGGTTCAGAGGAGAAAACTCCCTGAAGGCTATGAATGTTTCAGGCACAGCCTCTGGCTCGGGGAGTTGCTATGCTGTGGAGCAGAGGGTGGGAGGGTCCTCTGGGGAAAGTCACACTCTGTGCCTGTTCTGGCCTTTGTGCACTTTTTCCTTGGACATCTGCTCCTGGTCACTGCTGCAGACAGTGCACCAAGCTGGATGCCCACCAGTCTGGTGAAGGGTGGTCATTATTACATCCTGCACTTCTGTAGTTCTCTGATTTTGTTCATCTTCCTTATTCCATCTCCCTGGCTGTCTCCCTGATAGGAAGACTTCTCCTCTTTCTCACTTGGCTCTGGCCCTGTTCTCATCTTAGACAATTTGTCTCAACGTTCAGGCCTTGCTTGGCTTCAGCTGTGGGTGACTCATTCCCTGTGCCTTGCCTCAGTCCCACCTCTTGGCTGTCTCTTGGACATCTGCTGTGCACTGCATCATTCAAACACAGCCTGCCTGCCCACACAGCTCTGTGCCCTCACAGAAACCCACCTTCCCTAGAGAGCTGAGGCCTCTCCAAGGGCACAGTGGGCTCTCCAGTGGATAGCATCAACAACAAGGCATTAATACAGACCTCTCCTCCTGTGCCCAGCCTAAAGATAACTTTATCTCCCAACCAGCCTGGAGTCACAAGTGCAGAAGAGGGACAGAGCAGCACAGGCTCCTGCTGTCCCTGGGTACTCAGTTAAGGGATTTTTGAGCTCATTGGGTGTAAGAAGCCATGTACAGCCAGATACCTGCTTGCATTGCTGCCCTGTGCTCTGCCTGCCTCTCTTTCCTCATCACCTGCCCTGCTGCAGGGCGGCTCAACTTCTGTGATGAGTTCCCTTCCCATGGGAGCAGAAGGAGGAGGAGAGCTGTTTTACACAACCTGAGGAGGCCCTGTGGAGAAGGGCTGCCTGACATTCCCTGGAGACCCCAGTTCCTCAGGGACACAGAGGTCTCATTGTAGAGGGATGCATCCCAAAAAGATGGAGTGACAGTATGATTTCTTTTAGTTTTACTTCCAAGTTTGCTTCCATCTCGGGTTTTGGAGTAAGTTGTTTCTGGTTAGCAAGGCTATAAAATCTAACAGAAGTAGAAGGTTGAATTTCAGGCCAGTGTCATTAGCCAAGACAAAATGTGATGAATGTGTTTTCTTTCTTCCCTCCTCTCTTAAAATGAATTCAGACCAGGCCAGTGCTTCCTTCTTGGTGAGGGATTTCCGAGGTTCTGACTCCATGGAAAGTTTGACTGGTGTGGGTGTGTGGCCAGTCATTGAAGACAGCATTTGTTGAGGGTTTACTCAGTGCTTGGAATATAAAACTGAACAAAGCATATACATTCAGTTGCTGTGCTAAGAGTAAGGGCTTTATGTGTGCACTGCTCAAACACACAGGAGGGACTCTGCTGCTGCAAACCCAAACCAACTGGCTGAATGAAATACAAAGATATGCACTTAGGAAACTCCCGTGCACATTTGCAGTTGAATAACTACTGTGCTGAGAAGAGAGAAAACCCAGGTGCAGTTCCAAGTGAAAACTTCCACAGCTACTTAATGTCAACAATAATAATTCCTGTTATAGGTGCCTTTCACCTTGAAGCCTCTCCAAATGCTTTGTAGGTCTGTGTGTACATTTGATCGTTTGCCCAGCATTGAACGGGAGGCTCTGGTGTGGGATGTAGCAGCCATACTCTGTTATCTACAGTGCCCTTGGGCTCCTTCTCATTTCTGAGCACACAACAGCAGAGTTTTTAGCTCTCTGACTTTCTCCTCCAACCTCCTTCCCCTGCATTTCTCCTCCACATCCCTACTTGCATCCCTTTCTCCCACTCTTGCCCTTCTGTGCTGTGTTCCCTGTTCCTGGACAGCCGTGAGTGCACTTGGCAGTCCTCTGCAAAACTATTCTAAAATAGTCTCCCTTCTTTCCTCCCCTCCAGACTCCTCTGAACTTGAACTCTTGAATTTCAGTTGGATTTGCATGCCATGCTTGTTTTAACTTGCAGGCAGCCTGGGACAGCAAAGATGTTTTATCGGCAGTGACAAATTGCTGCGTGAAGTTACAGTGCTACATGAAGGAAACCACCACCCTAATGGTACTGCAATCTGAGAGACAGAATATGCCAGGGAGAAGAGGTAAAGAAAACAAAGGTCAGTGGTGTTTCATCAAGTCTGAAAACAAAGGAATGTACGTAAAAGGTGCCTTTATCTAATGCTTTGCATCTTTCTGAGATCATCTGCCCAGAGTCTCCTGTTACAGGTAGAGGAAGGGCAAACTTCCTTGTCTCTCAGGGGTGGTCAGAGCATGCTGATTGTAAGAGCCACCTGGCAAATCTCCTTCAGCCTGAGGCTGAGGTTCCCACCTGCCAATCCTACCCATGCTTCCACTAAAGCTCCTTTAAGTGAGGCCTTCAATGTCACAATGCCTAACCTCACCCAGCTGATCCTCTGCCATACTTGTTCACTTTAATTTTTGCTTCTAGGATGGGCTTCTTCATATTTCAGATGACCTTACAAAAGGGGAGTGCTGCATGAAGTGCTGGGCACTTAGCAATCATGCTGCCCTGAGCTTCTGCTCATCAGCCACCTGACACTTGCACATCGTGGTTTTCCACCCTTCTCCAAGCCCAAGCTTCATCTCTAGCTCTTCAACACGGAGAAGAGTCACAAAAAGACATCAAGAGAGTAATTTATTATGTGCTCACACATCACCTCACACTGCTGGAGTGAAGTGTTTATGTGCAATGCCTCACTTCTGCATTAAAACATTGGGATAATGTGTGATCTTTCCCCACCCAGGGCAGGAGCAGAGCTGATCTCAGTGCAAAGGGCATCTTGGGGCCTTTGGCCCATTTCTCCACAGACATGCTGGATGCTCTGACTCATGTGTCATGTGTCCATTGGAAACAGGCTTGGGATTGTCCTCACTGATTTCTTCAACAAAATGGGCCAGAAAATACCCAGGGGGACACTACCAGGCCTTGGCTGTGAGTCCTTCTAGTCAGCAAAATGAGGAAAACCAATTTTTTTGGTTATTCAGCTACTCAGAGATAGCTGAATATCATCAGTGTGAAACCTTAGATTGTTGAACAAGACAGACATATGAGGACAGTGGAAAATAGGGACCAAATTTTGGACCATATTGTCCAATCACATGCTGTTTGGGGTAGCTGTGGTGAAGAACCGCCTCACTTTTGCATTAAAACAAGTTGGGATTTTTGTCCACATAAAATCTCCTGGAAGTCAATCCCAGAGATGCACTTCTTGGACAGTCAGGTCCTTCTTCTAATTTCCAGTTGAAATGTATTCCTGGCAAATTTATAGGCACTTGTTTCTGTGCCAGCACTGCCCTTTCACTCAAATAGCTCTTCCCTCTTCCTGGTACTTCCCTCCAGGGTATTTGTAAGCAACAAATATATCTTTTCCCAGCCTGCATTTTGCTAGACTCAAGAAACCAAGCTCATTTAGTCTCTTCTTGTGGAAGAAAGCTCTCTCCTCCCAGGTCATGACGAGAGAAAGGCACAAAAAAAAAAGGCAATTTTAAATTAATTCATCTTTTATATGGACATACAATATTCTCTACTTCTGTGATGGCATTAAAATCTTTCTATTTCTATTAGAAATCCCTCATCTGACATGTCTTAGGCTCGCATTTGTCTTTCTCACATCTGCATGCTACTGCCAGCTTACAGACATTTGATCAGCTCGTGCGCTCAGGTCTTTCTCCTCCTCTGTCACTTCCAACTGATGAGCTCCCAGCTGGTAGCAGAAATTCTCATTATTACTCCCTCGGGGCACGACCTTGCATTTTGTACTATTAAATCTGATGCCATCTCTATTGCTTCTGTCCCTTTTTTGTAGGAAAACTGCTCTGATTAGTCACCATATAATGCCTTAGAGACCTAAAGACATATTCACTATATTTTTATTTTTAGAAACTGTTTGCTGTTTCAGTATTTTCATTCAATGAATGATGCTGATGTCTCTCTGTATTACCACTTCTCTCTAACAGAAACTCCAGGCTGATGTGCAGAAGGGCAGGAAAAAATTGCCTTCCAGATGAAATATACGGCAAGAAGAGCTATATTTCCAAACCATTTCAAGAAAATAATTTTGTAAGTTATTTGTCACTCCGCTGCACAAAATGATCAGACACACTGTCCAATCAACAGCAAACCAGAAACTAACAGGTATGAAAATGTTCTGTTTTATCTAACTATTTTTCCAGTGA
This sequence comes from Aegithalos caudatus, assembly GCA_013389925.1. NCBI lineage: Eukaryota > Metazoa > Chordata > Aves > Passeriformes > Aegithalidae > Aegithalos > Aegithalos caudatus. Next base: position 1,136,051 of record WEIU01019865.1, on the reverse strand, counting down.
TCCAGATTTACTGTGAGTAAATTTACTGCATCTCGCTGCTGGGATGCAGCTCTCATCTACAGAGCTGTCACAGTGATGGCTCCCAGCACTCTGGGTTTTAACCATTAAAACTATTTTTATGATGTTCAAAATACTTCAGAAACAACTGCTGTTATTGCTTAATTTTTGCGCCTAATTACTGTGGCAGTGGGCAGCTTATGAAGATCTGTGATGGTGATGAGAATTCATTTGCTCTAACCTCTCATTTTCAATTACAAATAATGCTGTGTGGAGATCATTTTACCCAGAGAAGGTTTGGTGTAATTCAAAACACGCCCCACATCCTTAGGATGCTGCAGCCACTCTGAAGTGTGCCTGACACTGATGGTGCTTTATGGAAAAAATGTATTTCAGAAAATAGCTGGGGAGAGGTGCCCACAGAGGTAATGCAGAATTTTATTTCCCACGTCCAGATTGTCTGGTGGATGTTTGTGAGGTGTTTCGCAGGGCTGTGAGCTCTTTTCTGGCTTTGGAGGTGTTTGAGCAGCACCCAAAGCAATGGGGCTTCCTGGCCTGAGGGGAGCTCTGCAAAGTGAGCATCAAGATTACTTTGATTGCTGGTAAACCAGAGAAGTCTGCTGTGTGTAGGGAGATATAGTCCTGACTATTAAAAGGGTATTAAAATCAAAGGCATTTTCCATTTGTTCTTGCTTACACAAATGGGGCACATTCCAGAGGCACATGATGATTTGCTATGGAGGCCTTCAGATGGCCAAAATTCGTTCCTCTTGAAAGAACCAAATTTTCTTCCCACAGTGTGTTCTGCATGTGCTCTGGGGATGTCTCCTGTGCTGGGATGCTGTGGGGAAGAGGTGTCTTGAGGGGACTCTCACTGTGTGCCCATGACACAGGCTTTGGTGGCATCTGTGTGACCTGCTCGAAGCATCAGGACCTCTGTGCATCCTTTCAAGCTGTGCATCATGGGTTTGTGCCAGCAAAGATTGTATTTCTTGCCTCGTCCAGACATGCTAATGAGGCACTCTGACAGGGCTTACCTTTGGAGATGTGAAAGAAAATAGCAGAGGGAGATGGAAGGCAAAGCATCATTTTGGAAGCATGAGAACTTCTGAAACATTAATCTGGTGAATAACTCCCTGCCAACAGAATTTCACTAAACCACTGATCTGAATCATGTCACAGATGGCATCATCTTCCAAAGTGTTAGCAAAACACAGGGCTCAACCTTCAGTGCCCCTGCATCGCTATTTCTGATCCAGCACAACAACATGCCTGCAAAAGACTGAGCTTTTAATAACGGCAAGTCAGGAAAAAAAAAAAAAATCCGCCCTTTTTGGGATCTGAATAGCTGCCTTGCAGAAGGAGAATTGCCCATTTTGCTCAGTGCAGCAGTGAAGATGGGCTCACAGGATACAGAGCACCACATGCTCTGATAGACTGCGAGATCCACCACGATGTGTTTTCATAAGTGTAAAATCTCGACTGGCATTTCTGAGTGGAAGACAAAAGTGCTGAGCTTGATAAAGCAGGGCCAGTCATGACACAAGTGGAAGAGGAGGAAGTGATTGTATGCCAGCCAGCAGCCTCCATTTGTGGCATTTCATAGCTGCAGGAAGAATTTAGGCTTGAAGCATTGCTTTAAATAATAAAACCAGCACGGTCTGATGCCAGGATAGATGAATAGTAGTGCTGCTGGGTATGTAATCTCTGGTACCAGAATCTACATCTCTATTATTCAGCCAATGGCCTTTTTGGCACCTGAATTCAGGTGCCCATCCTGGCTGTATATCACCTTCTCAGTCAGAAGAGATTAGTGGTCTCCACCTCCCTACACCTGATTTCCATGCAGGAGGACATGCTAGTTCCAGGTCAGATCCATGGGTGGGAGCTCATTTGGGTGGCCAGGGCCCTGAGGAGAGCCACAGAACACATCCAAGGCATGCAGCACCTCTCCCAGGCACCTGGGCCCTGGCAGCACAACCTCAGCTGGAGTTTCATAGGAAGAAGAGCTGAGATTTCCTCACCCTGCTTTCCCAAGGAGGGAAAGTGGCCGCCCAAGGACATTGTCTCTGGGGCTTTGCCCTGTCAGATCCTGAGCTACCACTGAGAAATCTTTAGAAAATATGGTCAGCTTCTGTTAGACATCTTTCTAACCACCACCACCCGCCCCAAGGAAAAGGATGTTAAAAGCACAACGCTAAAGATTGTGAGAGCAAGCCCTCCACAAGCAGGAAGGCAGTGGAGGAGATCCAGAATAATGGTGGCCTTGTGCAATCTGATTTTGGGCCCCATGAGTGTCCTACTTGCCTGCTCCTTTAGCCCCTGGAGCCCTGCCTCAGTGCACAGACTGCAGCTGTGGAGGGGCTGAGCAGCAAAGCATGAGGACAGAGGTTATTGCCAGCTGACCTATACTCCTTTCTTTGGAGAAGATGGGAAGTGTGTAACAGTTGATGTGGAGGCTGAAAGAGGACACTGTCTCACTGAGAAGACTCCAAAGTTCTGTCCCAGAGAACTGGCAGCTCAAAGGGGGTATCAGAAATCACTGCTTTTTCTCATCAGGTGAGCTGGTGATAATAAATGCCGGAGTTGCTGTAAGCACTTCAGCGTTATAATGGTATTAGAGAAGAACCTAAGAGGAAATTAATAGGACCAGAGTAACCAGATTTGAATAGCATGTCTTACCAGAGGCTGAGGAATCCATCAGCCCTAGGCAAGACCTCTCACAGAGGATGTCAGCCCAGCCAGTTAAAGTCAGGCAGCGTTAGAAGAAACTGAATGCAATTGCCAACCTGCATAACAGACACTGCTGCCACCTATCACAGTAATGAGATTTCATAAAGAAAAGCCCATCTCAGTGGCTTCCAGAAGGATTTCCTTTAGCAGGCAGCTGGGCACCTGGGCTGATTAAACACAGACACAAGTTTGAACAACTGGAACAACCCATCATGTTTTATTGCACCCAGGCACTTCAAGACACAGCAAACACATCCAGTTGATTTTTAGCTCAACTCTGAATGCCTGCACCCTGTTAGATAAGTAAACATTTAGCCCCTGCAATGAACACAGTGCAGCACCAGCAGTCCCTCCATGGGAATGGGCACCCTGCTCAGGCCACAGGGTGGGAATAGCATCCTGTAACTTGTGCCATGAGACATCAAGAGGCAGTATGCATAGACTGGCTGTCACCCCCTCCTGCAGGCTGATGGAGGAAAGCAGGACACTGACACTTGCTCTGGGTTAGAAGACAGGAGCTGCCATAAGGTTTCCTCAGTACTGAAGAAGTACTGAAAGCAGGAGTGGGCCATGAGTGTCTCCACACTTGGCTCTGTATGCAGTACAGCTGTGATGCTTCCTGGCTGCCCAGAGCCCCAAGCACAGCCCTGTCCCTCCCAGCAATGCATTGGTGAGGCTCTTATACCTTCTCACTGGTTTGAAAATCAGCCACTGCCAGTCTCAGTTAAGGCACTGCCAGCTGGAGATGGGGCTGAGCTTGTGATTTTGATCTGTGATTGCCTGGTGACTTGTCAAAAGCAGTAAGAGTCACCAGGAAAAGAGCTGGAGTGAAACCTTGCAGACACTGGGCTTGTAGGTAGGGAGCTCTTCAGACCTCACTCCTGCCCACAGAAAGATTTTGTTTGGCTCTCAGAGTGAACTGGGTCTCAGTTCCCTCCCTCAGGACCCCGATGCCACCCTGACAAATCATATAAATCTCAGAAAAACTGGATTTTAGCACCAAGCTTTTTGTAATGTCCTACTTTACAGGGCTCAAGCAACAGCGAGACAATCTAGAGGAAAGAAAGGGACAGTGCAATTAAGCGAAGGGATGCCAGAGGCAGGGAAGATTTAAACACCTCTCCTTGTCAATCTTTGTAAAGCTGGAACTAAGGCAAAGCCCTGATTCCTCAAAACACCTAACACTTGGAAGCCATTGGCAGGCTCACAGCACAGGCAAAATAATATATCAAAATAATATCACTTTTATCATGACCAGTCCTGCTAAGCAAGCAGTGATGGAAGACAAGCATCATCCAAGGAGTGGTGTCCACCATGCAACTGTACACAATATGGCTGTAATTACACTCAAAGGCTGACAAACAAAGGCCAAGTAAATGTCCTTTGAAGTAAAAAACCTCAGATTTCTGTTGACTTGAGTGAGCATTGGCTGAGGACCACAAGCTGCAGGAGGAAGTCTGAATTACTGTGATCCCATACAGCACTCGATTAAGGAATGGTTTTGCCTCCTTGAGGAGCCACTGATGTCAGAGCCAGCAGAACTGGGAGCCCATGGCTTAGAAGCATGGATTTAGCAAAACACCCATGCTGTGGTGTTCCTATTAATTTCTGATCTGCAGAGGAGTTGCATGCTGGTCCATAATCCTCACCACTTACTCACACCATCCTATCCCATTTGTAGGGAGTCACCTTCCTAGGAACTACTATTTTCCTAGTTGTAAAATAAGACCAGGTCATCAACTGGAGCACCAGCTCAAAATCTGGCCTCNTTCATCTAGAAGAAATGGAAATCCACACTAATTTTTAAAACTGGAAAAACTATCAGATCAGATTCAATTAGCCTCTTTCCACCCCTTGCACATGCCTGAAATAAAGCTTCTGTTATTGGAGTTTAGCTGACGATGCTTTTGTGCAAGGAAGGAAAGGCTCCAGTTAGTTTTTCTGTAACTGAAGCCATATGGAATTGAAACTTGTTGAATCAATAATGAAACATGTCTGTGTCACAGAGCAGTTTTGATTCCAAGACGTACAATGGACTGTTTGCAAAGACACATTGCTGGTTAAAAATACATTTTTTAAAAATAATGGACAAATATTTTAGGGATTCAGCCACTTAGGAGGATATGATCTTGTTGATTGCCTGAAAAAGTTAAAAAAATTCCCAACCAGCCTGAGGTTCTCTGTTGACTCAATTCCATAATACATTTAAGTACTCTGGCAAATGCTTGCCAGCCATTTAGGCAACTAGCTTAAGACACATCAAGAAACACAAAGCAAAATTACTTCAATCTTCTAATTTCCCATCCATCCTTCCCAAAACATGCACAATAGCTGCAGTGAGAAGCAGGTGAGTTGTTAATGCAGATTAAGTTGTCCTTTTAGAAGCCACTGCAATTAATCCACCCAGTAACCCCTGAACAAAGAAATACTGCCGTGACACATCAGTGTTTCCAGATTTGGAAAGGATTTGACAAATGCCAAACTGAACTTGCAAAGCAAGTGCACTGTGGTGGAGAAAAGAGTGTGCAGCCTACAGAGGAGGGCATGGAGGATCTAAGAGGGTAAATAACCTACTTGCTCAATGGTAGCATTTATTTTATTTTATTTAGATGCTTGGCAGTAAAGAAGGGTGTTGGAGGATGTCAGAGGTGCTTCAGAAAAGCCTGCTGGTGACTAGAAGAAACGCCTTCACTTTCTGTTAGCATGCAGGTAGCATGCCCACAACCACCTGAATTCCAACTATATTACAATATGAGGTATTCCCCTCGTTTTGGTGCTTGGCCTCAGTGTCATGCAGTTTCGTAACGTGAATATAAAGTAGCATTTTGTGGAACTCAAAAAGCTTTGGTGATTCTTTTCAAAATGCTGAGCTTTTCAGAATGTCCTTTCTTGGCAGTGCTGGGCTGAGTCTGCCCTGACAACATCACACTTCATAATCTACCAGCTCTGGGTATAAAGCAAACATAAGACCCCCGTGCTCTCCGAGCAGGAGGAATGTTGCATGGTGGACTTCGGGCTGGCAGCTATGGTTTCCTCCTCAGGGACTGAGGGAGCAGATGCCTGGAGCTGATTTTCTTTCTTTCCTCTCTGATTCAGTGTTGGGTAATTAAGGACTGAAAGGTTGCCTTAAGTGCAGCCCTGGGAATTGTATTTTTTCTGCAGACGGTATTCCCCTTTATCAGTTATCGTATTGAAATAGGGCCAAAAAATCCAATGCCGATACGATCCTTTCTTGGAAAGGTTCCTTATCAGAACACAATAACCATGGAGGCAGATAAGATGATACCTGGGATTATGGTGCACTGTGGCTCTGTAAATGGAAGTAACCTGAGCCAGAGTGTGCAGGAAAGAGGCAGGCACTGGTGGCAAATCATTCAAATCCCAGCCCAGTGCCTCCAGTGCAGAATTTGAGTCCTGTAGCAAGGGAATCAAGGGAATGAAAACACCACAGGGGACAAAATCATTACTAACCAAAATAGCTGACATCATCTGTGGTTGTATGGGAACCTGCCTGTTGGTAGGGNTATATATATATATATATATTTCCTAGTGTGGATTTTCCATAGCAATTTATCACTTCGGCAAAAATAAAAACCTCAACAAAACCCAAACATGCGAAGTGAAAAAACAAAAGAGCGCAATGTCTCATAATAAGCTCTTTCTGTTGTGGCAGCAGCTGCAGTTTCTCCTCTCAGATTTCTTTTCTGTTATTACCCAGAAAGAATCAGCAGCTGCTTAGGAAATATTCCAGAAAGATTCATTGAGAAGTCCCTGGCAGTTTTTCACATACTAATCTGACAGAAGTAACATCTTCAAGGAAGGGACCAACTCTCCTGGTCTTTGTCTGCTCCTCATAAACTAGTGAATTCTGATAATGTGGTTATCTAAAAGGAAATAACAGCAGGAAAAATAAAGAAATAACACGTCCTGGTGATGGGAGACAAGTAGGTTTTTTTTTTTTATGTCACAAAGGGAGTGTGGGAATTGCTTAGGTTATTTTAATGGTCGCGTTTGCATCTCTTCAAAAACTTTTGCACAACCAAACTGCTTCCCAAATGGGCGTATCCGGGGGCAACACCCATAATAGGGATCATTAGCAAGAGACATAACACATGCTCCTCTGAAAGTAGGATACCTTCTGGCCATATTAACTCCGGAGTTATTTCGTTGCTGCCGTGCTCTGTGCTTTAGGAGTGGAGTGTGCAGCCACCAGAGTCTGGGTGGGGAAACTGCTGGGGTTGGAGCTCAGTGCCACAGTCCAGATCAGGGGCTCTGAGCAGGCACTCCCAGGGCTCAACTTCCCTTTTCTTTCTTGGGTGGCTTCTTTTAGCTGGGATGCCTCTTTGACAAGAACGTTCCTCCCCATAATGTGGATGCCTCGGGAGAGGCAGAGCTGGTGCCTGACCCCATTCAGGGATCTGGCAATTGGTGCTCATCAAACAGGTCAAGGGGTAGAGATGGGCAATCATGTCAAGGCTCAGCATTCCCTCAAAATTTGGCTGGAAGCTGTCACCCTGAGCCTTTTCCCTGCCATTGCCCTGCAGGACAAATCACATTCCCATTCCCAGGTCTCTGGTGCATGAGGGCACAATTCAAATGTCATCTTTTGAATGATGTTTGCTCATCATTCAACATCAAAGCATCTTTGCCCTTCCCCTGTCCTTCTGTGTCACAGGCAGCTCTGCCTCTGAGCTCACTCCTGGCAAAAATCCAAACCTCCTGTCGGCATCCAGAAGCGGAGACATGGATCTTCACAGAGCATTATGGAGCCTCCAAAGAACATGGATCTCGCTTCATGGAAAACTCAATGAAAAAGTTACTACTTCTTCTTCTGCTGTCATTAGCAACTAGGGGAAAAAAAAAATCCCCTACAAACCCCAAAAAGTAGCTTGTGACTCTTTCCACAGAAGGACTGAGTAAAAGCAGTTTGGATCTGTGATGTCCAGCACTGCAAAACACTGTCCACTAAAGTATACAAGCTCTTGGGAATGTGGGAGAGATAATTGGAGGTTAATAGAGCTTTTACTGCTGGCTGCCTGGCCAATTATTTCTATGAAAAAATCCTGACATTTTTCCTTTATTGAAGTGGGTTCATGATCATCTATATAAAAGAAAGCTGTATTCTGAGAACACATATGCATTTGCATACGGATGGTGTTCTCTTGGAAATTATTTGAATAAAAATAAAAGAAGAATGAAAACAGGAGTTTTCACTCAAGGGAAAAGTTAATGAACTCACTTCTCTTTCTTTCACTCCCTGATTAAATATTATGTTACCGTTTTATCTTTGTGCATGAAGAGTAAAGCCCTGTTCTGTATTTTGCCAGCTTCATTCATGAAGCTTTGTATTATTTTTACTGCAATAAAAAACTAAAAATTACTCTCTCTACATGAGAAGCAGAACGGAGAAGAGCAGTAATTCCCCACAGTATGGAGGAAGGAGAAAGTGAAAGACAAGACATCCTCCTTTGTTTGTTTGAATAGGCATGAGATGTGCTCCAACATGTGCTGGCAGGAGCAGTTGGAGAAGACCAGCTACAGAAGCTCATCAAGAAATGCAAAAGGCATGACCTGCTATTTAAGGTATCAGTGAGACCTTCCTTCCTGAAGAGGTTTTTTTTTCCTTTAATGCTCATTATTTCTGAGAGCCTGTGGGCTCGGTAGCAGATTGTACCGATGTTTTAAAGTTGACTACTTGATCATTCTAATTAGGATCCTGTGGATTTTCAGTGTTGGCAGCTAAGTGAATTTCAGGGCATTTTCAGTTAGACCAGCTGAGTACCACTGGACTTCTTGTTGTGCAGTGGCCAGGAAGCCCAGCTGAGCCAGAGTTACTCACAGGGAACACCACCTTCTTTTAGCTGGCAGCAGAAGCATCGCAACATTCAGATAAATAAGCCCACATTCATATGCCAGAGTATGATTCCAGAATTGGCTTGGCATTTTATTAGCACTTCAGAATGCTATTGCCATGGATTTGCCAGTCTCTGGATACATGAAATTTGCTAGGAGTTCCTTTCTGAGACAGGAGAGCACCAGAAAACTAGCGCTATGTCACAGCAACTTTGTGGGGAGTGCCCATCACCTGCTAAACATGGCTGGTTTCCAAATGTTCTTGAGAATAAACAGTGTTGATTTTTATCTAGAAAGGGATGCTTTATGGAGGCTTAGTGCCTGAATGCCTTGCAGTCTTGTTTGATTGGTGTTGAGATGTAAGCAGAGGCAACATGAAATCTCAGAAGTGATATTCACATGCAAACCTTGTAATACACAGCGTTCTCAGGGCAGGGTGGGGGAATGTAAATTCCAAGTACATGGAAATGAAAAACAAACAAGCATAAGAATGGGGAAAGGAGATTTAAAATTTAGAAGTGGACTCCTCTGTCCAAGGATTTCATCTGTGCTGTTGCTACTGGCCCATTGCTCTAGGTAGCAGGAGCAAGGCTTTTAGCTGCCAGTCAACCATTTTCTTTTCGATAATTATTCACATTGCTGTAGAAACGGAAATTATCTCTATTTTCTCACTTCCCAATTGAAAACTGTAATTGCAGCTGCTCCCTCCTCCTTGTTTGGAAGTTTTACATGCAGAGAGTCATCAGCCAGGCTTGCCTTAAATCAAATCTTCCCATGCAGCCTGGGTTATAATCTAGTGAGCACAGCAGCTGCCTAGTCACAGCAAGGAGAAAAGCAGCACATTTCTCCAGCCACTGGCTAGGAAATTCTTGCTAAAAGAAAGGGGCTATGCCTTGTCTGATGCCTTTATGAAAACGTAAAGGAGTCAGCTTCCTGAGGGCTTTCACAGATATTGCTAATCATCTTAAATTGAAACAGGACTTCCAAAACCAGCATGTAAATCCCCGTAACACACCTTCAATTTCTGTCTCCAAGGCTACCCAGCTGTCCTGATCCTCCGTGACAAGCTCTGGCAATGCAGTGATACTTCCTTTTGCACTAGTCCTTCCCTGCTCCTCAATCCCCCCTGCTCTGAAGTCATCTTGCTCGCATGAAACACCACTCCACAGCGTGGTGGTGGGTGAGGAGCTAGCCTGAAAGCCCATGGGAAGTCTGAGTGGCAGGGAATGCCCAGGCTCTCGTCTCTTCCACCAACAGAGAAATGCTGTTTTTCCCTCAGGGATACAAGAAAATAGCCAGAGCCCCCGTGCAGACTTCCCCAGCTTTGCTCACTCATCTGTGCAAGGGCTGGAGTGGAGGTCTCCTTAAAACAATGCTAATAGGATTTATTCAGGCTGTTTTTATCCACCCTTCTTATTCTGCTTTAAGATGTGCAATTCATGAGTAACAGCCACTGCTCCCCTGTCACAGAAGTGTATTTTGAGCAACACAGTATGTGTAGCCTTATTGAACATTTCCCAGTGACTTTATATGCACACACTGCTCTCACACAGATAGCCAAAATCTGCCCTCTTCTGAAGTCCCTTGGGCCTAAATTAGTGAAACTTTCATATATCGTGATTCGGATCTGAATGTGCTTCCTTGCTTGCAGTCCCTGCTCTCACTGAGCAGCAAGGGGACTTTGTGCTGTGGTTCACCTCATGACTTTTGGGGTTTTTTTTTTGGGTGTCCTGAAGAACCACATGGTCAGCAGACACATTCCCTGTTCTGCCAATACAGGAGCACCTTCTAACAGTGCCCATCTCCCTGGATGCAAGATTTGCCAAGACACGGGTGTATGGAGTGTCCTAGCAGAGAACAGGAGCCCTCAGCTGACAGCTCAGCTGAAGGTCTGGGGTGAGATACAGCTTCTCTGAGTTACTTCTCTGACCATTATCCAAGACTCACAGAAGATGTGCTGGATGAGCTGATGAGCCTTTTGTACTGCAGATCTCCTCAAAACGCTGCAGGGTCAACAGCACAGTGCCAAACTAGAATCAATGAGGCCTTACGCAGACACTCAAGAATAACAAGTCAACCAGTGGATTTGCAGGCAGACTGTAACAGCTTGTTATCTGATGTCCCCTGGGCACAAACACTGAGACATCTGCAGCTTTTGACCTTTTTTTTTTTTTTGTCTCTGCTGGCTCAATAGCTAGTTAGCTGGTCAGTCTTTGTGAAAACAAAACAGAGGAAAGGAGGGCAAATTGCAATAGGCAGAAGAAGCTGGACTATTAGGATGCCAAAAGGACTGGAAATATATAAGTACAGAGGCTGCTTTGCTCTCCTTTATTACTTGTGTGTTAAGCTCTCTGAGTTGGTTTCTGGAACTCTGTTAAAAACAGGGTTTTCAGTATGCCAGTTGTCACTGAACTTTTATGTTGGTTTTATTTTGCATGTATTTTGCATCTCTCTTCTCTTTGCTCGGCACTGCAAGTTAGAAATTAACCTGAAAAACACATATTGAGACTTCGCTGAGTTTCCTGGATATTTTTTGTCTGAGAACACAAAGCTCTCTTCACAGCATCTCCTCTAGTCCCATCAAGGGGAGGGAAGATCCCCAGAAGACTGACTTCTGGATCATCCTTTGTACTGAGATCTCAGTTCCTTGGAATGCAGTGACTGCACTAGCTTATATATGGGAGTGTGGAGCCCAGCCACTGTTTCTAGGCTCTTGTTAATAAAGAGTGTGCCCACATTCTCAGACAGGGCCCTAATCACCAGCCTTAGCCTAATCTCTTAATTAATTCCTGTTAATGTAAATGGACTCGAAAAGATTCTTTTAGCTGTAGTGTTCAAGAAATTAGAAGTCCTTTTTTTGAAGTGACAGTGTGTTTCTTCTTTCATGATCTGGTATAATGACAACACTGTCTTGCAGTATGAGAAGGATTTGCCACATCCTATGGTGCTCATTTCTCATCCCTGGATTATAGATTATTTTAAATCAACTCAGGATAATAGGTGACAGCTCAGTATATATTATGTGTAGCATTTCATCTGGCATAGGTAGAGACCTCCTGGCCTCTTGTTTCCATAATTTCTGTGTCTCAGAAAGGCCTTGTGTAATAGAAGGCAACAATATGTGAAGTTCTGGGACCTGCCAAAGAAATGCACTGTTCCTGCTCCTGATTTAATCTGATTTATTCTCATCGCATGGATGTCCTACATGTTGCAATCAAGGTCAGAAAAGGATTTGAGCCTGTTTCTGATGTGGGAAGGCAGCAGTCCCACAGGTAAAAAAACACAAAGAAGAGTTAAGCTCAGATTGACCTTACTGAAAAAAAGCAAGCTCCCAAAATGGAGTGTAACTGGTCAGTATCAAGGGAGTGAATCTGGATCATGGTAAGAATTGTAGAATTGTACCTGCCCATGTTATAAGCAGAGACTCCCCTCTCTCGTGACTGCAATTTTGCCTAGGAGAATCCATATAAAAACAAATAAATGCCAAGAGAAATATTTCTATTGTTTTCCTTCTCCGTATCTAATGAAATCTGTTCCTTTAAAACAGAGCAATATCCTCCCCTATGATTTTTTGCAGTCACATCGCAGAAAGAGAGAAAACCTGAAAGCAAAATTGACTCCTTTTGATTTTTCCTAGTTCAAGAGAGGAGGCATGCCAGTGGGAAGGAGAATAAAAATCACACTGAGAAAATCTGGATTTTAAACTGCCTCTAATGATCAACAGCAATCATACAAATATTTATTTCTGGTTTTATAGTTTATTTGTGTTAAGGATGACAGTAGAATTTTTATTTGATATTCAGTCTTCCCTATATAAAAATACGTATCTTCTAGATTGGTTTTTTAAAGTATTTACTTCTGTAGTAGTTCAGAGTTCAAGTTGTTGAGGGGATAATTTTGTCATGTACTGCTTTAGAATGCATTTTCTGCTCCCTAATTCTTTGGCTGCTGAGGCTCAGTTCTGTACTAGAGATCAAATCCTGTCTGCACTCAAGCTGACAAGAAAATGTCCAGTAGTTTGAGTAGGGTGTTGATTTTATCCTTACTGTTCATGCCGTAGTGGGAGCTCCCATAACATCTAACATCAGATCTTTAACATCTCTCCAGCGCTTTGAAGTGCATCCCCTCATCTTTCATTCACCATCTCAACCAAGAAGCAACAGAGGGACTGCAGCCTGGCTGCTGGAAGTGCAAGGGGGAGGCAGGAGGTAGGAGGATGTGTCATTTATTGCATAACAGGTTGGATAACCTTTTTGCATGTGGTTTGCTCATGTGGTGACAGTGATACGGTGTACAACCCACAGCCACAGGCAGCTTTCTGCAACCTGCCTGTTTTGCAGCTATTATGCCTCTAACCTGTGAGACCATCAACCATCTAGAGATATGCTGCTAAATCTGCACATGTGCATGGAAATACCACAACACATGGGGGTTTTCTTTGTGAATTTAGTGCTCAAAATTCCACCAAGTTTCAACAAGAGTTCAGCACGTAGTGTGTTTATGAGTGCTTAAGTAGTTAGGAACCAAAGTTCAGGCAGATTTGAAAAATGTAGTCAGTCTTTGAATGGTGTGCTCTGTTAAAAGGAATCTAGTTAAAAGATGCTCACTAAGTCTGAGACTTTATGATGTAAAGAAACCTGTAGCATGTGGTGTGTGCTTTCTACTTTTCCCGGATTTCATTATGCCTTCCTGCCTCTCAGAACAGCTGTAACATTAAACCCATTGAAATTTGTAAAGTGCTTAGAAATCCACTGAAGGGAGACTGTAGAGGTGTAAAAGGTGCTCCATTTTCATTGCTGTTCTATCAAGCAGGAGAGTTTCCAGAGTGTCTTAATAATAAATAAGAATAAATAATGGCAAAAGTAGAATCTGTTCTATGCTTATTAATAGGCACCTTTAGGTCTGTGGTTGAGGACAATATCTTTTAAGGAGAAGGTGAGTATAGATTTGAAGATTCAAATTCATATTTCAGTATCATCTGCACGGCCATGGCTTGAAGCATTGGGGTGTGCTTTAGCAGTGTATGAACATTATCCAGGTCTACCGGAATTTGAATAATAGTGGCAGATTGTTTGACCACTTTCTTCTGTCAAATTTCAACTAGATTTTCTAATAAATCATTCACCAATATTTTTTCCTCATGGTTTGGTTGGCTCAAGAGCCAGCTGAACAATATTCATCAAATAAATTACTCACTTTTTCCTCATCAATCTGCAAATAATTTATTCACAAATACTTTTACATGAGGCAGTCAGCTCTAGCCAGGACAAATCAAGGTAATTTCCTACGCTTTTGATCACATGCCAGTAGGACTTTATCTTGGACAGCTCAATAGAGACAGGTTTTAATGCATAATACATAAATGGGCAAGCTGAGTTTTTCACAGTTCTTTGTGAGCTCTCTACTGTTGCCCATATTTCTGTTTAACTACTAAAGGGGAACTACAAAGGGGGGGGGCATATATTTTCCATCCAGGTACGCTCGGAAACATTTGACAAAACCGAGAGCGCAGCTCCGAGGGTGCGGGGCTCACGTCAGCCACAGCCGCGACGGGGCAGCCCCTGGGCTGGAACACGCAATCTGTTCACTGGAGCAAGGCGAAAATTTAACAAGAGTTGAGGAGAGGAAATGAAGACGAGTATTGTGCCCGCTTGGAAACACAAAGGGAACCTAGGGGCGGGATGAAATCAAGCAACGTGGAATTTCGCCGGCATGCTGGGGATAAAGTCCCTAGCTCTCGAGAAAAGGGTGTTTAAATGAGGGGGCACATCCCCGCGCAGATGTCTCCAGGACAACGTTTGTGCCGTGGCTCCCTTTCCCTGGGGTTCTCGTGCAAACAGCATGGAAGCCGCTGAGAGCCCCCTTCCTGCCTCTCAGAGGATGCTGTGCTGCTGACGGGGCAATCGAGCACGGCTCACCTGTCCGTCTGCCCACACCTCTCCTTTGTTGTGGAGAGCTCCTGGCTGCCACACGCCACGCAAAGGCACCAGAAGATTTCTCCCCTGGTTAAGGTTTGCAGCCTGCAATCTGCACTGCATGAGAGGAGCACTTTTGCACCTCTGCCCTAAGCAGGGTCCTCATCAGGCCAGGTCCTTCTGCTGTTGATCAGCCCTTCTAAATGTTCTTTGCTCTTGCACTTTGTGCTGGATGTGGGCCTCGTACACAGACATTTCACCCCGTCCCCTGCTGCGCAGGCAACAAGGTGGGGAGAACGAAAGTTGTTTATCCGTGTTTGCCAAAAGAGAAACTTTGCAAAAGCCAGCAAGTGTATGTTGGGGGAGTGGTGCAAAGCAGGGAGTGGTTGCGTGTGGGCTTCTTTAGGATCAGGGTGTGTTCATGTTTCATTCATTATTATGCATATGTGCATGCATAAAAATGTCTTTAATGTAAACACTCCAATCTTGATCCTTCCCTGAAATTCTGCTGGCTAACCTAGTTACCCCCAAATGAGAGACACTTTCAGCCTATACATTATGCAGAAATGTAGGTATGAACAAACGTAAGCAAGCATTTTTACAGCATCATCAATAAATAAATATGTGCTATCTACTCAAATCAACAACATGCTAAACACTGAAAGTCAAATGGGATGCCTTCCTCAGAAACAAACAACTGACCAAGTATTTACTCTGCAGCTCATGAATAAACATGGAAAATGCACAAAAACAGAGGAAGATATTTGTCTCAACTTGGAGAAAGCTTCTGGCTCAGACTGGCTCTCATAGCTGAACGATACAAAATGGAATTGGCAAGGGGGAAAAATGACATAATCACATACATGTAACAATCCACTGAAAGTAGGACACAAAAAGAAGAAAACAGGCTTCGAAGGAGAAGGTAGACTAACAAAGTGGTCAGCTTCAGACCTGCTCTTTCTGTCATCTGTGGTGGAGATTTATCAGCCTTGGAGAAACGGCTCTCAAATTGAATGAGGGGTCTCAGACACCTGCTTAGATTGTCACAACATTACAGAATGTATTTTAACACACCCTGCTGCAAGGCCATGTACTGAGGAGGGAAGAGCATAGTGATGAATGGCAGGATAAAGATGCTCTCAGGAAAAAAACACAGATGCAGAAAGAGATTTGGGGACTCAACGTGGGTAAGGAATTCCACAAGCTTTTTGTACAGCGCAGGAAATGGTCTACTTCCATTTTTAGTTATGAGAGGAGGGGAAAAACAATGACTGAGAAATGACTTTTACTCTGTGCACAGCATGTGTGTATAGACCACACTGACATTGAACCCATGGTGGGTGCCTGCAAGTCAAAAAAAACACTTAGAAACACTGGAGTCCAAAAAATCTGCAGCGACCAAAACTAAATCTTACAATGCGAGGCTTCAAAGAAAACAATCTATTCAGTTAAACAAGAAGTGATAGAAGCACCATGTATAGTTACTTATCCATGAAAATGGGATGGGTGTGCAGTTTTGTAGGCAAAGTCATAACAAGTTCTGATGTCTCGAAGTTGAAGTTAGACAAATTCAACCTTGAAAGAAGCAATTTCCTAGCAGCAAGGGTAATTAAACATTGGAATAAATTAGTAGGTGGAAGGCAGATGCCATTACTAAGAGTCTTTGAGATGAGATGTGTTCTCTTTCTAACTCTGATCCAGCTGCTGAGGAAAACATCTATGACTTTTGTATATGGGTCAGATTAACGGGTTACAGTGGCCCTTCTGCCTGGAAGTCTGACTACATGTGGTGGAAAAGTGGTTCTTACTGAAGTAAAAGAGTGAAAGGTGCTTGTTGAGAACACAACCCAGGGTTCAGAATAGCATAAGATTTCAGGACTAAAGCTTGATGAAGGCTCAATAGTTTGACCAGTGTGATGGAAGCTGACTGGTAAGGGTAAATCATCTCCTAAGCTGCTTTCTGAATTTGATGTAAGGGACACAATTGTCTTGCTGACAATTTCCAGTGAAGAAAAAGTCTGTTTAAATGCTGGGTAAAGGAGAGCAGAATGACTGGAAACAGGCAGCAAGAACAAGCAGGGATATGAGAGCATTGTGAACTTATTTGAAGACAGCCTTGTTTTGTTTGGGCAGTTTTTTCTCAGTCATGTTTGTGGATTCAGCCCCATTTGCTGTCTGGGAGCTGGGAGAACTTCAGTTGTGCACAGGACCAAGTGTCCCCCACACAGCTCTTGGCTGCAGCTCTGCAAAGAGGTGGATCTACTCCGTGCAGGAGATCAGGTAAATGTGGCTGGAGGGTGAAAAGTTTTCCTCATCAGTTCTAGGAGGGTCTCATTTCATTCCTATCAGCAACACCCTCTCTCCTATAAAACAAAACAGAAGGAATAACAAAGTCCAGCCTAAAATCCAGTCTGATAAACATGCTCAGTCAAGAACACAGCACACACTTCCTGCTATTGGGAGCAAACAACCTCGCCCAAGCCAAGTCATGCTCAAGACCAAAGGTGCACTGCAGACGCTAGAATAAAGCCTAAACCAAGCAGGAGCAGCTGCCCCAAGCCATGCACATTCTCCAGAGATTCCCTGCACAGGGAAATGTGTAACATGGATCCCTCTCTATGAGGGAGCCTGGATGACAGCAGAGGTGCCTAAGGAGAGCACAGATTTCAGAGAATGTGCCAAGGGGACTGAAAGAGCAGATAACTGTCCGAGTTACTAGAGAGCCGCCCAGTGCCTCCGGCTCTTTGTTTTTACAAACAAACAGGAAATTAAATCCCCGAGCAAACAAAAATCTCTGAGCAGGCTGGGAAGAAAGGCGGTGGAGTTGGTGGCACGAATGCCATGCTGCAGCAGCCCCTTATTGAGTTAACTGGGATCTCAGGCAGGGGAAAAGAAACTGAATCTCAAAAAGGGCAATGATGCTTGTGTGGCTGCCTGCACCAGTGGGGTAGGGAGCGGTGGCCTTGTCCAGGAAATGCTTGGAGCACACGGTGTCTGTGCTCTCCCTCTCCTCACCCAGCCCGTGAGCAGGGTGGCATCACAGGAGCACGGGCAGGCCCCACTGCTGCCGTGCTTCCCGTGGAAGGGCAGGGGACACGATGGGAATACCCGGCGCTGCCTCTGAGGCTACACACGCATGGAAGGGGGCACGAGTAGCCCCGGTGGCTGGGGCGGCCCGCAATCCAGCAGGCAGCGTTTGTGGTGGGGCGGTGTTTGGGGACAGGGCCAGCAGGGACCCCACATGGCTCCGTGCGCAGGGATGCGAGGAGAAGGGGCACATCCCGAGCCGCGGGAGCGGACACGAGGCGATCCCACCCCCGCGAGGCGGGGCCGGACCGAGCGAGCGCAGTGGCCCATCCCGGCGCTGCCCAAGGGCCGTTCCCGAGGGTCCAGGGAACGCTCCCGGGC
>WEIU01019865.1:1026502-1113057 GCA_013389925.1 Aegithalos caudatus | reverse complement strand
TTTTTTTTTTTTTTTAGTCAGTTGATTTTTTAGAAAACCTCAAAATTCAGTTATCTTTCAAGAGTCGAGTATCTACTGAGAAGAGGCTTTAAAAATAATGAGAAACTTTTGATATACCTTGTCTTTTGCAAGGGACAAAGGCATAAAATCAGTTTGAGACCAAACTGCTTTTGGATAAACTGACAAATAGCTGCTGAGGTGCCAAAAGTCTTGAATAATGTCTTTCCAGATGATCAGCATATGCAAAATAGGATAAGAAGCAAGACAGAAATTAAGGAATTTTGAGTTTCATATCAGAAGCTGGCTTATTCATATACATGTAAGATTTCATAATTATAAAGCATAACAGATTTTTTCTTAATGAAGTCTGAGACAGGAAAAAAGGATTTTTTTTTTTTTTTCATTCCTTTCAGAGTTGGAAGTGGTTTCAAAGCTGGGTTTCCAGTGGAAACTGTAATCAACTTTGACTACAGCATTCTGACCGACTTTAAAGTGAGTTAGGTAGGTAGAAGGTAGAACCAACGTTGCTGAATGCCTTTGTTGAGTCTTGGAAAAGTTATAAAGCAATGTGGCCTAATGCTTGTAGATTTCAGTCCATGTAATTGCCATGGGGAATGCTTGAAACTGGCGCTGGATTGTTGCAGTTGGTGTTCCATTTCATTTGCCTTCCTCCTGGAGGAGGCAAGTTGTGGGGAAAGAGGGGCTGAAGAAGCAGCCTGGGGAGCAGTATCTGTTGTTTGCAGCAGTGGCAAAATACTGCTGCAGAAATATGAGGAATTGCTGAAGCAAGCCAGAGTATTTGACTAGTGATAATCTCCACAGCCAGATGGAATTTGCATGGATGCTCTAAAGGATCTGAACTGTTAGCTGAGCTATGGGAGAAAGAGGTAAGAAAGGCAGAGAATCCTGGACAGGATTTCCTTTAAAAAAGAATCTGAGGGTGGTTTTTAGAATTAATTGACTTGTGAACTTCAGGAATGAGAACTAATTAAAGACTGGAGCTCCCAGGCAATCTGTCACAGCTGCCAATAAGCAGGGCTGGCAGCAATGCCTGTAGTGTATCTGCTTGTTACTGTTTGTTACGAGTGCCATCTCTTAAATTGTTTATTATTCTGCAGGACTTCAGGCATTCATGTTGAAATTTTCTGGGCTGGATGTCTACCACAGATTGACTTTTTTGTTCCCCCCCAAGAAACACTGTTCCCCTCGCTCCCTCTTTCCTTAAAAAGCTCCAGTATTTCCAATAGTTGGAAGGTGGCAGGGTGAATTATTTTTTTCCTTTTTGATTCTTGCAGGTTCCAGCTATTTATTCCTTGTCACTCGTGAACCAATAATAATCTTAGCTGCCAAGTTTAGAAGTTCTAGCACAACCATGGTTTAGAACAAGAACTGAAAATTTGGCTAGAGTGTTAACTCTGCATCAAGAATGTGGCTTTTGCTGTTCTTAGGAAAATGTCCAAATTTGGCCACATTGTAAGACTTGGAAAAGCATCAGTTTGTAAAAGCTTAATAGGGAATTAGTCTTAGGTCCCTAGAGAAAACATCTGTCATTGCATGTAAGGTGTCAAAGGATTACAACTGCAGTTGAGGGTGGAGAAGTGGAGCCCTCCTTTTTATTCCAGTTTCAGACTTCTGTAAATGTGTGTAAAGGCCTTTTTTTTCCCCCCATTCTGTTCTTTTTTTCTCTCCTTTTGCCAAATTGGCCAATGCTGGAGTGATGTACTGGTCTGTGTGGATCACTGATCAGAGCTGCTGTGAGAGTCTGCTGCTTGTAGCACACAAAGTGTATATATATATCATCTTTCTTATATGTAGCTTGGAAAAAAAAAATCAATGTAAACTTTGTGTTGCTTTTAACTTTTGTTCTCTGGCTTCAGTTCTCTCAGGCTTTTTTCCCAGATATCCATCACCATTCTTCACACTGGCTGTAAAACAACTCCTGCTGCTGTAGCTGCTCTTATTCCACTCTTTCTGTTTAACAGGCTTGATTAGTCTGGACTTGCCTTTCTGCCTTTCTTAAAGACGTGGTTTAGCTGTGCTGCTCAGTGCTCGCTCCATGCCTGCAATTTGTGTGCTCTCATGCTTTTTTGAGTTGCTCTCTTCTTGCCCCACCAGCAGCCTCTAAAAAGAGTTTGGTGGAACCATTGCTGGGGGGTCGTGTTGGCTGGGGAGAGTCCAGTTCTGACAAAAGCCAGCTCTGCATAGGTTTGCCAGTCTGAAAAAGAATAGTTGCCAGTGTAAAGGACTTTGTTTCCGTGCATGTCCCACTGCAGGCTCCGAGTGCAGAGATTCAGCGTGGTGTTTCAGTGGGCCTTTGATGCGGCATGGCTGTGGGGAATCTTTGAGCAGGCTGCAAGGCATTGTTCTCCTACAGGCATTAAAATGATTGTTGGGAGAGAGGCATCCACGGGGACCTCTGCCAGCTCCTTATTGATGTGTGCAGTTTCATCTATTGACACGCTACCCTTCATTATTACACAGTGAATCCTGTGGCAGTGGAATTCGCTATTAAATCTGCCCCGCAAAAGAGAATTGGCTGAGGCTGCTTTAAAAGCAGTGTGACCCCTGCATTTGCAAAGAATAGCTTCTAAATATGAAACAGATGCTGAACTGATGGAGGATGCTTCCTAGATTTTCAGGGCACCAAACATAGTCATTTTGAGCAACAAAATCAGAATTTGCTTGATTTGTGAATGGTAATTTAAGTCCCAATACCCATTTTTCCCCCTCAGAAATGCATGTCTAATCAGTACATGGATTTGTGCTTGAATGCAGACAGTAATACTGAGGTGAAAATAGGCAATTATTTGTTAATGGAAACTGTTAGAATAAGCAGAGAGGTGTTAGTCTTTCTGTCTGCACTCTAATCCTCTTCCTAGAGGGTGGCAGAGATGGTGTATCTTCCTTTGCCTTTTGCCTTTGAAATGGACTATTGTGTGCTTTCACAGCACCACCCTTAATATTTACCCAGATAACACCCACCCTTTCCCAAAAGAGATGTTATATTCTTCAGAAGCCCAGCAACACATTGTGTGTTGGGGAGGTGATGTCAGTGGGTGGTGTCTGTGTAAAGAGCCTTTATGGTGTACATGCAGTGTTCTTGCTCCCATCCAGCTCATGGGGAGGTTTAAATAAATGCAGAGTAAGAAATGTATCACAATCAGCCTTATTTCTGCTTGATCTCAGGGTTTGGTCCTAGACAAGGTGTGCTGGACCTTTGGGCAAACAGAGCTTAAGTGCTTGGAGGTGGCCTCATCAGTGAGAAAATAAAGAGCATGACATTTGTTGGAGACAAAAATCACTCGGTGATTGGAGGTGGGAAGTAACACAGGGCTGGGTCTTCCCTGTCTTATCACAAAGCTGGGTTGAATGGTCACTAAAGCTATTGACTGAGCCCTGTCTGCTGGCAACTCTATTGATAGGCACCTGTCAATAGTTGCAAAGCTGCTGACATCCCTAGGTCTGTGGGTTTATCTATTAAAAAAAATCGAGAAATAACATATATACCCAGAGGTCAGTGGGCACAGAAGTATGGCTGTTGCTTGAAATTAGAGCTGGAAAGGGGAGGAGAGAGAACTGGAGCCAGGGCATGCTTTTTCCACAGAGAAAGGGAAGTGGGGGAATAGCTTATTTAAAATGGAAGAATTAGTTCAAGGTATGTCTGCCTGAGATGGTGGCAGTTATCACCACAAAACAGCCTTGGTAAAGAACTGCAGGTTTCTCAAAACTCTGCAGCTGAATCTTGAAATACACCAGTTTTCTAAGCAAAAAGTTTTCTGCTCACCACTGGCTGGTAAATGGAATATCTAATTGTAGACTCCTGCAGAGTTTAAAACAAGGACTGAAGTGTGATGCATGTGGCTGCAGGGTATGCTGTGGCATCTAAGTTCCTGGTGTCTGCCTTTCAAGTATGAAAGGGAGGGTTGAGGGGGAGGCTGCAGTACTGTGAATAGAGTTACTGGGTGGGGATGTCCTTCCAAAATAGCCAAAGACTTCACATGGGACCCTTGTTCCTGCTTAGGACCAGAGGCCATAGGGCGTGTGCCTGTTCCAGACTTTGCCTTGTAAACCTTTAAGGATCAGCAGAGATCCGCCAAAGCTACTTAGAAAGTATCTGTTAAAGGTAATTTGAAGTAATTTTCCCTGACCCTCCTTTTGATGTAAGCTGTCAGCTTTTAGTTTGTATGTATGTAGAGGGATTTTTCTCCCTGTTTGATGCTGTAGAGAGACACAAATCTCTTTGTGCATCTGGGCAAGGGTAGTAACCTACAAGTGGATGCAGAGCAGTGCATGGGACCTTTGGTAATGAAACTATTGAGTCCCTTTACCTGGAATTTGATGGAACATGCATTTGTCATCAAAGTAATGTGCTGGCTTTCTTCTGTATTTTGCTTTTTTTTGGTTGCACTTCTGGTATTGGTGCACTGGGGTGAGAACACACTTTGCATATGTGGGTTTGGCCCAAGTCCAGCGTGAGTCCTGCTCTCACATGAGGGGCAGTCTGGGCTCAGCACTAATCCTTGAGTGTCAGGGTTGCCTTGTTGCTGTGGATTGCAGTCCAAAGCAGGGCTTTGGTCAGATGACTGTCATGAGTACACAGATGTTTCTTGGAATTTAGACTTTGCAACTGAGGTTGGCTCCTGAGTGAGCTCGGAACTCAGTTTCTGATACAAACCAGCCAGATACGGCTGTGGCTGACACATGCACAAGGGACAGCCCTGTCTGTCCTGGTTTTTGACTGTTCTGTTTGCATGGGTGAGTGAAGAACTTCGACCTTCGAAGTTATTTGAATGATTCTTGGCACTAGTTAACACCACCACTTCCTTCTGCACCTCCCCAGCAATTGCTGTTTTCATATGCATTAGAAACTTGAAAGGCTCATGAAGTGACAATTGTTTTCAATACATGAAATCCAGGAGATTTTTAACTTGTGATTAATGCCCTGCCTTTAAGGCCATTGTATTGTCCTGGATGTATGTCACCAGATGATGACAGGAAATGGTCTAATGATTGTTTCTGTGTCTTTGCAAGATCTCTAAATTCCTCACAGGTGATTGCATGTACCCTTCTCTTGAAATTTGATAAAAAATTTCCTCCTGGTGCATTTAATATGTCTGCCTGAGATGGTCAGTACTTCTTCAGAGGCAGTGATGTGTCTGGGTAAGTCAGGCTGGGTTTGGACACTCTCTAAAGATGTGCAGAGGGGAGCAAGCATGGCTTGCCTGTGTTCTTGTGCTGTGACACTTCTTAGAGACGCCTGCTTCATGCACTTAGCATAGCTTGGAGGGTTGGTGGGAGCTTCAGGGGTCTGCTTCAGCAGCCTCTGCCACAGGAGCCTGTCTCCTAACTAGCCTGCCTGTACTGAGGAGGTTCTGCTTTTTCTTGGAAAAGATGGCATGTGTGCTTTGTATTGAAGTGGGTGAAGGGCAGTGAGTACCTGCTGGGAAACCTGAATAGCACTTGGACAGAATTCTGCTCATCTGGTGGTATATATTGTTGGCATTCCTAGGAGAGCAGAATCTCTCTCTTGCCCTCTTTCAGAACATCTGTTTCTGTGCATGAAGTAATCTTTTGCCTTGCCTTTTTTGCTTCCATTTGAATCCACCTCTACCTAAATAGTCTTCTTTGCAGCATCAGAAGTGTGAATGCCAGCAAGGATTTTGTCAGGTCATCTTGGGTGTTTTGTTCTGCAGGAAAGTCACTGTGAGTAGAAGCACTGGAGTGTACACTTGTGATGGGCAGAACTGTGAGAGGCTGTGGGATGTGAGCTGAGCTGTGTTTGAGCTCATTGAGGCAGAATGATAGCAAAGGTATAACAGTAGAGAAAATTTTTCACTAGGATCGGGGTGCTTGTGAAACTTTACGGAAGTTTGTTATTGTATCAATCTCAGAAAAAGGACGTGTATGCCATCTCTTCTTACTGTAACAGCTGGTCTAAGGGAAGATCTCTAAAGAATATTGCCTTGTATTACTGTGGTTACATAAATACTGCTACTCTGTTACACAGTTATTCTGTGACTTGTTGTAATTTTGATGATTTTTGCCACATGAATGCTGAATTATGCATTGCATGGAAGCTCATGTCACAAGTCCCAAGTAATAATAAAATGCATTTAAAAGTGAATGAGCTCTAAAAATGAAATAGTTGGCAGAATATTCTTTGAATGTATGGTGGGGGTCATATAGAAATTCCTCTCTCCATTTCTGGATTCCCCCTCCTTAGCATCATCTACCTCTGATTGTTACACAATTTTTTTATGTTGAGATAGAAACTACTTGGAATTAGGGCCATGAAGATGGTGAAGGGACTGATGGGGAAGCCATACAAGGGCAGCTGAGGTCACTTGTTCGTTCAGCCTGGAGGAGACTGAGGGGAAACCTCACTGCAGTTCCAACTTCCCCAAGAGGGGAAGAGGAAGGGCAGGCACTGATCTTCTTGTGGTGACCAAGGACACGACCCAAGGGATTGGCCTGAAGGTGTCAGGGCAGGTTTAGGTTGGATATTGGGAAAAGGCTCTTCACCCAGAGGGTGGCTGGGCACTGAACAGGGTCCCCAGGGCAGTGGGCACAGCACCAAGACTCACAGAGGTCAAGAAGTGTTTGGACAATGCTCTCAGGCACAGGGTGTGAGCCTTGGAGTGTCCTGTGCTGGGCCAGGAGTTGGACTTGGCGATCCTCATGTGTCCCTTCCAACTTGGGATACTCTGCGATTCTGTGAATGTTTTCTTTCCTTGTCCTTTGATATTTCTGTCATTTAAGGATGAAATAGGGACAAACATTTAACTGACTGACATCCAGGCTTAGCAGGAGCTTGTGAAGTTAGATTGTCTGTTCTCTTCTCTTTTACTGACAGAAACTAGGGAGCCTCATTTTAACCTTTTCCTGCAGGAAGTTTCTTGTAACCTCAGTACTGCCTCATGGACTTAGCCTGACTCTGATAATGACAACTGAACATTCAACTCCTGTGCATTTCCAAAAAAATACATAAATCCTGAAACAGTCCACAATAGTGATGTTAAATTTGTTATTGCCTTCTAGTGTTGACATTCAAGGATGCAGCTTTTGCCTCTGCTGTTGTTTCAGGCTCTCTGCAGATAACTTACAGCCTTGGCTTACAATACTCTGGGTGGCTTTCACTCAAAGTTTGAGCTGCCCTGTATAAATATGTATCCTTCCTGCAGAAAATAGGGTTCTGATTACTGACTTCTGCTGCTTAGCAGATGGTTGTTTCAGTGATAACCAGTTGACTGACTGTGCCTGTGACTCTTCCCTAGCAGTCAGCTGTGTACATACCTTTTCTTCAAGCAGGTATCAGCTCGGAGTAAGAAGTGGTTTTGATGATTTACAGCACCGTGCCCAAGAGCTTTCTTTTCCCAGAGAATTTGTAATCTGAATAATGTGATGTGAGTACAGCTTTGTTAGATTTGTAAACTCACATAATGATTAGAAGGGAAGAATGCATCTGCCAGGTGGATTAATGAAGATGGTTCTTTTCATCAGTAGAGAGATTTTTTCAATAGGATCTCAGAGAATTCTGGGAGAATTCACTGATTGTACTGAGCAATTGTAGGTGATGGACAGGTAGTGAATTCTTGCATTGAACTGCTAAGAGATGAAAGTGAAGTAGTGTGAACAGGGTAGGCAGAAATATGAATACCTTAAAACTGCCCAGGGAAGATAATTACTCAAATTTTAAACTGATTTCATTTTAAAACACAGTTCTCTTTGGTAAAGAGGATATCCTTTCACAATAAAGGCAAAGAGTGCTGCTTTTCCGTCTAGGGACAGATTGGACTTCTGCACTTTGAGACTTCCAGGCAATCCCTTGTCCAAGACTCGCTTATTCCTTGTGAAAGGAATTAAGATCTTGAAATAATCTGTGTTTTGTCTGGGGAAAGGCAAAACTTGATCTAGCTGTGTGCTTTGTGCCCTGCATTTTGACTCCATGTAGGCTTAGACTATAAAACTACAAACAGTGGAGGCGTTTGTAGGCTGCTCTTGCATTACGTTAAGGCAGGTGCTCTTCTGCTTGAATTCTTTGACTCATCATAATTTGGTGTTGTGGATTTGAACAAGTTTAAGATCCTGGGAAATTCTCTTCAGATTATTAGTCTCTAAAAACCTGTGTTTTTTTCTGAAAAATTAAGTGGGGAGGCAGGAGGTGAGAGCAGAGTTGTATAGTAAACTAGAGCCCTGTAAATTCTGTATGTACCTTCTATTTAGATCTTCACTAGCAGCAGGAGTGCCTTTTAGGCATTTTGTTATTTTCTTGTAACAGTAGTAATACTGATTGCTCTCTAATAATAAACAAATTTTCTTTAGGATGTTGGTGCTGTTAACATGACTTACGACTGCCATTCCAGCAAGACAGAAACCCGGTTGGTTATGTGGTGTAGTAAAATAAAAATTGAGCAGGGTGTATAAGTAGTACTTAGAAACTTTAAAATGTGAATTTATAAACAGTGAAGAAATTAAAAGGGAAATAAACAGTTTTGTTGTATTTATTTATGAAAGGCTTGTCAGTGTTATTGTTATGGATTGCTGACATTGGATGTTGCTAGGTGCAGGCCTGGGAGGAGGGTACTTTATTTTTAAACCATCCATTGAGAAATCTGAGTACATGTATACTGTGCTTCATTCTGAACATTAATGAAGGCATAACTCCTTTTCTTTTGCCCAAGGGGGCTTAGATATAGCACTGGCTTTTTAAACAATGCTATCTTTCCAGATGTTATCATGAAGTATGTGAGCAAGGAGAACTTCTTGGTGCTGCACAGAATTCAGTCTCTTACTTGCTTATCTTTTTATTTGGTTTTTTGTTTGTTGGTTTGAGTATTTTGCAGCTCTCCAGGTGAATTTTAGCACCCTTGACTTTCTAAATTGGTGGTGTACTTTCTCCTTCTGTTCTCGTGGTGTTAGATAGCTACTGTGTTTGCACTAGGCATAATTTCAATTGGCATTAAAATTTTGTTTGCATCAACAGAGGGGTTGGTGGAAACTTCAGAGGTTTAGTCAGCACTGCATTGTTGCTCTTGCAATGTGTACCTGAGGTGTTGTCTGTAGTTGTCGTGCTACAAATGTGCACCAGTGCAGGACCCACAAAATGGCTGGTGTGCTGTCCATTGGGATGTGCAGAGTCTTTTGTTCTGCTGCACAATGTGCTGTGGGACATAGCTGTTCTTTCCGAGGCAGCAAATGTGAGGATGCCTGGGGTGCATGCAATCTGCTGTCTGTTTCAATGTAAGCTGATTATAAGTGTTAGTTACCGAGTAATTTCAGCATATCCCAAGTTTCACCCAAATATTAACAGCTACTTATTTTCTGCGTAGGTTGTCTTGTTAAATAGTGTAACCTAGAATAGTTCTGCATGGAGACTGGAGCAGAAAAGAAACAATTAAGCATTTTCCCTCTGGGTGTCTTTCAAAAATCGTATTCTCCTCCTCCTGCTATTTTAATGTCATGTTGGTTCTCTACCCGCCTTTCACTCTTGTTTCATGCTCAAAAGGATTCCCTCGCTTCTGATTTTGGAGTTACTTTTAAATTCTGTGTTCTTTCATTCCTTTTTTTTTGTCTCTGTTCTCACTGCTGGGCCCAGCCTAGTCACCAGCCTGGGCTCCACTGCAGAGCAGCAGTGGTAAAGGGATAGTGCCTCCAAATTCCTACTTCCCGAGGCTGTGGAAGAGAGGGAAAGGCTGACACCAAAGATGTATTTAGCCTCAGGTCTTGCCTTTGACAGTGGCCACGAGTGGAAGCCTAAGGAAGAGTGAACACATTACTATCCTAGTGTATAATTTCATGATCATGTGTAACTTGGAAGCTTCCTAAGTTAGAGGTGGTATCCTCATAGAGTCATAGGATTTGGGTTGGGAAGGGATCTTACAGATCATCTAGTTCCAACCCTCCTGCCATGGAGAGGAACACTTTCCAGTGGACCAGCTTGCTCAGAACTCCATCCAACCTGTCTTTAATGTGCTTAACCTAATTCCTCCAAGTATTTGCTGTCTCATGGGTGTTGCATTTGGCTACCTCTGAAGTTGATTTCTGAAATGTTCTGGGTGTTGGCACCTATTAGCTAATCTCGTTGTGTTACCTTTCCCTTTCTCTTTCATCACCTCTGGTGTTGGCTGTCCAATGCTTAGCATGCCAATGACAGCAGCGAAGTATCTACTTGGGAGAGATACATTTCTTGAAAGCAGGAATGACAGGAAGCATTTTAAGACGGGCATTTGGGCATGCTTAAATGAAAGCGGGTAGCTAAAGGCTGATCCCCAAACTTTGCTGAGACTCCAAGTGGTACTATGCTGTGATAGTCTTTTATTGCATGTGGGTTTTCTCATGTCTAATAGCATCAAATTGTCCCCAGAAGCTTAAATGTGTGTGACATTGTGCAGTGCTACCTGTTCTGTGTGTACAGGGAGGCTGTTCAGGATTGATTGTAGAGGCAAAAGCAGATACTGCGGCAAAGGCTGCAAGTTAATCAAAGCAGATAACAGTGATAACTTGCTGGCATATAATCTAAAGGGAGAAAAGACTTTAAATTTGTGATGGGGAACGTGAAAAGACTGCTGGACTTCTTCAGCCAGGTGCTGAATTGATGAACCTTGCT
This sequence comes from Aegithalos caudatus, assembly GCA_013389925.1. Classification (NCBI taxonomy): domain Eukaryota; kingdom Metazoa; phylum Chordata; class Aves; order Passeriformes; family Aegithalidae; genus Aegithalos; species Aegithalos caudatus. The sequence goes on along the minus strand of WEIU01019865.1, from coordinate 1,102,451 downwards.
GTTCTGCTACTGGAGGTAACAAAATGCCTGCATTGAATACAGGGCAGAATTTTCAGAGGTGATGGAAGGCTTGGGACTGTGAGTCTGGAAGTTCAGAAAGGAGGCTTGGTTCCCCAAGAGATTAATGGTCAGGCATTTTTGATGATTGAACCTCTTCATTTCTAGAATTAGCTAACTCTAACTTTGGTCACACAAGAGCAGAGTGCTTTTTTTGTTGTTTTTTTTTTTTTTTCTTTTTCTTTTTTTTTACTTTGTAAGTCACAAGTAGAAGTGTTTGTTTTTTTCCAGGATAATTGGGTAGTGGAATGTCATCAGGTGCTTGCTCAGTGCTTTGCGGGTTTCTGGATCTCTTTGGTGTTGCCCACATGCACATACCTGCCCACCTGTTTCAGAAAGTCTCTTCTTCTGTCCAGTAAAATTAATCTTCCAGGAAATTAAACAGCAGCTGCATGCAATACTGTTTCCTTTCACGTGTGAGAACAGTTTTCTAGAGGTAGGATTCAGGGCCACAGACAGCTAATTACACAGCTAATTTGCCTTCAAGCTCTTGGAGGCACTGAATGCCAGGAAATTTCTTGACTCTTGCATGCTTTTTTTGGAAATTTTGGCTGTTAAATTTGTTGAGCAGGCATAAGTGATGCTGCGAAGTGTGGGTGGATTTCAAATCCTGGCCACACATGTGTTTATGGCTTTAGCTCACATTTGTGATTTAGGGAAGAGTTTCTATTTCCACACTGAAATTCAGATGTGAACAGTCCTTTCAGCATCCTTTAGGAGCACATAGGTTGCATCTTCATTATTATTTTGGTTGTCAAGGGCTGAATTTGAGGTGAGTCTCCTCACTCTCCCAGTTTCTGCAGTTTGCTTTTTACTGGGAAGCAATCTGAGTGTGCAGTTAGCATTTCTTGGGATGTAACTGAACCAGAAGTGTCACTTCAGGAGCAGATCTTCTGTGCTTCAGGTGTCTTGGATCTTTGGTACATTGCAACCCCCCCAGAGATGCAGTGTGATTTTTGGGGGCTTAGCACCAGCTGCCCTCTGCAGCCTTTTCTCTTTTTAAGACTGTGCTAGTGCCAGAGTAGACAGTTGTGCTAATCTCAATTTTCTTTGCGATGCAGATTTTTTTTTTATCTGTTTAAATATTAGTGAAGTAACTAAGGAGGCCATCTTGAGTTCCATCTACTAACCTAAAACCTTATTCTGAATTTTCAGGAGTCTTAATGAAACCAGCCATATTGGTTTGAATGCTGTATGTGAGGCTTTTCCCTGTGTTTCCAGAGCTGTCTTGTGTTGGTATTTGTCCCTTTCAAATAACGAAGAGTGCTGTGGCATGCCTGTTTTCAAAGCCAGCTGTTTTGCAGACCCATCTGGGGGTAATTTTGTTTAACAGTCTGTGTGGGGGTTGCACAGAGACCTTGACTGGAATCCCTGTGTGCCTTCTAGAAGTTGTTTTATGTCCCTGACCTCTCATCTTTTTTTCTTATCCAGACCTCTTTTCTTCTCTTGCTCCCACTGAACTGCTGACCCTCTACTTTGGAAGAGAGAAATGATTCTGTAATGGAAAATATCTCTTCCTGAAATGGGTAATTTCATGTGTCTGTCTCTTTTTTTAATGCTACAGATGAGACTACCTATCTTTTCTGGGGCAAGAGAGTCTCTCATTGTCTCTCCCATAGCAAATAATAAAAGCTCAGCAGCATCAAGTACTGTAAATACCTTGCAGTCCTGTTCTCAATTACAGAATTAGTTATGTAAATCTTGTCTTAAAGGAGGAAGAGCCCTGATGTCTCTTAAATCATACTCCGTGTGCACGCATGCGTAAAATTCCTTGTTGTCCAGGAGAAAAATACCGTGCAGGCTCCACAGAGATTAACATACTAAACACTGTTGCTCTGCATGACCTGAAATTGGCTTTTGGGTGCTAATTGGATCTGTAGGCTTTGAGAGAAGGGCTTGGAAAACACTGGCCTCCAGTTTTCCAGGTTTCAGGCAGCAGTGTGGATGTGGTTGTTGTGTAGGGGCCCAAGTGAAGTCCTCCTGGGGCACCAGCTGTTAGAGCACAAGTTAGGGAACTGTGCTGTATTGGCTTGTGTCATCTTTGCCTGGCTGTGCACATCTTTGCATTCATTTTTGTGTAAAGAAACAGTGTGATACAATGAGTACTGAGCCTAGAACCAGGAGTGCCTATTATCTGTTCCTAACTGTTCCTGTTTTTTTAATTTGGAATAGTTGGTTAATCTGTCCAAGTAGATCTGCTGTAAAAAAATAGCTGTGCTATTGCATTTACCTACATGGCCCTACAAGGCACAGGCACTCATTTCCATGCCATAACACCCATTCTGTGTGCATCTGCTGCTGGCATTTTTAATGTGGCTGCTTGCTTGGAGATTATTCACGGTGAAGATGAGACCGTTAGAAAATTAAATTACAGGCGGGAAGGATTGCTCTAAAACACTGAGCTGCATCTCCCCACTGGCTCCTGTGGCTGCAAATCAGTTGTCAACGTGGAGCCAAGGTGGGCCAGTGCCATATGCTGCCTTGTTCAGCAGTTCCAGCAGCCTGGCTGCCCAGCCACCTCATTCCATAATCTCTCACAACAGCAGATGCAGGCAGAGTGAAGCTGCCCTTCAGGATCCCAACTGGAGAGTCTGGGAGCCCAAGTGTGTGTGTGTGTTGTGTCATTTGGCCTTGTGGCTGCTGACTTCTGTGATGGGCCTCTGTTGCTGCTTTGGCTGGAGCCTCTGGGATGGCTTTGCTCATCCGGTGAAACGCTAGTTAGGAAATGAGTGCCCGTGTGTGGAGATTGGAAGTGAACCCCAAAATAATTCTTGGGGAGGTGGAGGTTAGGATTAGTAATATCTGGATTATGAAAGTATTTGGCTGTTTAAATGTCATTTCCAAATTCCCTTTAGATTTAATTTGGCTTTAGACAGGACCTTGTCTGTTATGAGTGGGGTGTTGGGTTAAATTGCAGGGGACAAATGCCGCCAAATTAAAGCAGGTAAAGAACACAAAAAAACAACAAAAACCTCCTACAACCTGTCCCCCTTCATCCCAAACAACAAATAAAAAGGTCACATGTAAAAGAAAAAACAATCACACAAGAAACCCTCCCCCCTAAAAAAAACCCCTCCAAACAGCAGTTTTTGCTTTTTCTTGCTTTGCTTTTTGCTTTTAGTATAATTGTTAATGTAAAGTAAAAGACTTTTTATTTGTTTCAGCACTTGTTATATTTGTTAGCATTTTTAAAGGTTTTTTTTGTATATTAGCTAGCATTAAAGATAACTTGGAAAAGAAATGATACTTCATGCTAATAAAAATCAATGCTTTCTGCTTTGTTAGGAAAAAAGGGTGATGATAATGGAAATTATCTTGGGGAGAGGATGGAGTGTTTCAGGATTTTCTTTTTTAAATATATATATATTATACAAATTACAGATTTGTGAAACACATGGATATTGCTATTTGTGCATCTTTTAAAAAAGTCTTTTGACAAATGCTTTTTCTTAGCTTTCCAGCCTTATCAGCTCTGCTATGTGCTATGTCCTGTTTAAAGACATGCTGGTAAAAAAAGTGTTACCTTATCGAGTTTTAATGTGATCTTTCTAAGATTCAGATTTTTTTGTCTTGGATTTTCACTCGATGTATGATTTTTAGTTAATGTAGATGCAGATTTAGAAATTATCTATTCCAATTGTTTACGCCAGTTAAATCCTCCAAAAGTTCAGTTTAATCCTAGTGGTGGGCTGCGTTCCTCACAGAGCAAAGAAAATGGTTTGTCTCTGCCCAGAGGAAATTGCAGTATAGAACAAATGGATTTGGACTGCTCTGCTCAGTTCCAACTGCTTTGGGAAAGATTTAAGATAAGAGATAAGTGCAAGTTAATGATGTTGCAGAACAGCACTGATTTTAATTCTGTATATTCCAGTTTGGGGACTTTTAAAAAGTACTGCTCTTGCTCAAGTTGGCATTAGTAGTAGGTATTTGTTAAGTGGTGTCCTTCCTCCCCACTAAAGGAAATGTGAAGATACTGTAGACACAGCATTTCTGGAAATACTTTGCAGTCTGGTTTCCAACTATGCTCTTAAGCTTGACTTGTGGGCTTTACTGCTTTGTCAACTGTTTTCTTTAGAATGTAACATACTGAACTTCTCTGCAACACAAATTGCTTCTGAGGAAGAACAACAGAAAATCACCTGTCTTGTGTGGCAGTCTAAATACCACTTCCAGAATCCCTGGACTTTTTGGGTCAGATGTCACCAGGTAACCTAAATGGGCTGCTCTGTCAGAGTAGGATAAAAATGGAGATCTGTGAGACAATTTAGAGGACAGTAAATGAAGGCCATTAGCAGGGGCAGGTTTGTCAGGTGAGACCCAGGAAGGAGTGGCATGTTAATTCCTGCATTTCATGGGGTTTTTTTCCCATCCCCATTATTTTTTTGCTCCCAGATGCATTTTAGAGACTTGTCAAAAGTAGTTCTTAGATACAGCCTTTTATCTTTAACTGTCAGTCAGTGATAGGGAAAGGGAATAGTGATTATATGTGATGGGATTGTTTGACATCCAGGGAATCTACAACATGATCTTTAGTATTATTATCTTGGCCTCCTAGGTTTTTTGGGTGGATTTTTTGTTTGTTTGGTTGGTTGTTTTTTTTTTGTTTTGGTTTTTGTTTTGGGTTTTTTTGTTTTGTTTGGACCAGTGGTGCCAGAGTTCTCTGCTTCCCAAGAGCTGCTCTGTTTTACAAGGTAGCCTCCTGTTTTGCACAGTTGGGAAAGGTTTGTATGACTTCTCCTTTCCCTCCTGCCTGCCATATGCCTTGGTCTACCTTCCAGTAGCAAACCTCTCCCCATGGCCAGGAATCAGTGGCATACAGAGGGATCTGTGATGTCAGCAGGCAGTGATAGTGTTTGAAATTGCTACCTGCACATGCAACCTGGTTTCTGCCTTACAGCTTCCACTGCAGGTTACTGGCCTCTTCTCCTTGTACTGTAGCATGAATAATCCACAGAAGCACTTGCAGCAAGTTCCTGCAGCTTGTTTTGGCACAAGATTGAAATGGGTGATGTGCCAGAGTGAGAGATGCCAGTCAGCTTGTCTTCAAGAGAGGAGCTGCACAGGTGACCAGTGCTTCATTCCCAAAAGCCCAAGAGATGGCAGAAGCAATGCTGCTTGTTGCAGCTGCCTTAGCAGAGAGACCGAAGGTCATTTTCATTTTTGTGAGATGGTTCAGTGGCCTTTTTCCAAAATTCATGTTTTTGGGCAGTGATCAGATGAACTGCTAATTATCTACAGTGTGCTTCAAATAGTGAAGTATTGTTCTCTTACTGTCCCTGTCTTTTTAGACAGTAAGATCTTTTGACTGCTGTCAGGGCTGGAACTCCTTTCCTGTGGAGAAAGGCTGAGAGAATTTGGGGTCTTAAGTTTGGAGAAGAGAAGACTCCAGGGAGATGATGTTGTGGCCTTTCAGTTCCTTAAAGGGGGCTTGTAAGAAAGATGGAGAGAGACATTTGACCAAGGCATGTAGTGGACAAGGGATAATGGCTTTAAATTGAAAGAGGGCAGGTTTTGATTGGATCTTAAGGAGAAATTCTTTACGATTAGGGTGGAAAGACACTGGAGCAGGTTGCCCAGAAAAGCTATGGATGCCCCATTATTTGAAGTGTTCAAGGTCATGTTGGCTGAAACCTCTAACACCTTGGTCTAGTGCAAGATATCCCTGCCCATGGCAAAGTGTTGGAACTAGATGACCTTTTAAAAGTCCATTCTAACTTGAACATTCTGTGGTTCTGTGATAACTGAGAACTGTGCCCTAGAGAAAGCCTTGTGGTTCGTTCCTGTGCTTTTGTAATCCTGTGGCTTGGTGGCAGTGGGTGAGGGGATTGAATGGTGAAGAAAGCAGGTTGTTCCTGTGCTGCAAAATTAACATTCACATGCTTTCACATGAATGTTAATCCACATGGTAATAGATGGAGTTCAGCTGGGAAGGTACTTGGTTTTTCACCCTGTGCTGGGGATGTGGCTTTTCTGAGATCTCAGATGGTATGGAGATAAGAACAATCCAGCAGCCTTGCAGCTTGATAGCTTTTCTGAGGCTCCACTTAAGATGCAGTATGCGTTTCTTCATCCTGATAGAGATAATGGGTTTTAAGCAATTACACCCAGGCTAATTCCTTTTGATAAGAGCTCTACATTATCTAAAAAAAGAATCCTAGCCGCCTGGGAAAGAACAATGTAAATGTCTCTCTCATGGACTCTTTCATTTGCTCTTCTCTGATATCTTCAGATGATAGGCTGCAGATCTTTCAAGCCATAAAAATCTATCCCACTTCTTTAAGGTAAGGGAGTGTTGCAGTCAGAGAGGTGTAACACGACTGTTTTCTTGCAAGGTATGGAGGGAGCCCTGTGTGCCTCAGATGATCCCAGGCTGCTGTGGTGATTACAGCTTTGACATAAATAATCAAATTTGGTTTCTTTTAATGGAGCCCCTTGTTTCTGAACCCTGTGCAGGCTGGCTGGTTGTAAAGTCTGGGTTGGTTCTGCTGATTAAGGCAATCTGAATTTTGTAATTTGGAAAGAATAGGAATAGCCTACCACTTAATTTAGCATGCATCCCAATCCCTGCTGTGTGTTTGTCTGCCCTGCAAAGTAGGGTATGACGATGTCATGTGTTAAGCAGGAATGGTAAGGGATCTCACTTAATTTTGGTTTTTTTCATCTCTTTTGAGATGAAAAAGGAAGCTATCAAAATTTCCTTTCCAGTACTTCAAGAACTTTTTTCTGCTTAATCTCTGATTTTTCCTCTCAGACTACACAGTGTAGCGTAGAAAATTTAATTGACTGCATTTAAAAAGTGGAGGAAATACCAAAGTAAAATGTTTGTTTAAATGTGCCTCTTCTAGGAAAATCACGTTGTTTATATATTAAAAAAATAATTCCTGTAAAAGTATTGAAAGGTTTTCAAACATTGTAGGCGTGTTTGGTATAACTTGTTCTTTCTCTCCCAGATGGTCACTGATGACATTCTTGATGTGTAGCTGCTTGATTATAATTGAAGCTGGGAGGAGAGGCAAAGGGAAAAGGGGCAGATTGGAGATAAGGATTATAATCTCCTGTGCTCAAATACTTTGGCTCTCCTTCCCAAGAGGAGAGCCTGTGAATGTGTGGCATGCTGCCTGTCCCTTCACCTGCCTGCTCACTAGGGAAAGTTGCTGAATGCTTCCCATCAGGAGCCTGATAAACTCTTTTTTGAAACAGGAAGAAGAGTATTTGAGTGGACGTGACTCTGGTGGGCTAAGAAAAAAAAAATAGGCAATTTTTTTTTTCCCTTCAGTTTGGAAAATGTCTTCATGCATCACAAACACTGTAGTTAAGCAGATCAGTACAGAAGTGAGAGGTTTGGGATTTTGCTCGAAATAACTTTAATGGTAGGAAATCCATTGCTCACACTCTGGTGTGGCACAAGAAGGGTTGCCCCTGCTCAGCCCATTCCCACAGTGCTGCAGCATGTGTTGCTTCACTGGAAATAAATGGAGGATTCACGGAGGGGAGGATCATTACCACCATTTTCAAAGTTGGCTGGAGTATTTTTTTTTTCCTGTCATAAACTGTTGTGAATTTGAAAGGGCTGCTGGGTATTTCCTTCCCAGACATGGTAACGTTTAGTTGGCAAATGAAACAACCTTTTGTTCAGAAAGCTCTTTTGAGATGAAAGGCGTCAGCAAAGTTGTCGCTGTGTCTCCTGTGACTGCCTTGGTTGAAGAGCTGGACTGTGTGTTCTAAGTCTTTCTGATGCAGAGGCTCGAGTGCTTAGTCTGAGCCAATTTACTCATTCGTTAGCTCTTACTTTTTTGACTTTAATTGGCTTCCTACTGCATGTCAGATTGCATTTTCCTTTGGCTGGCGGATGTGGAGGCGACCTCCTTCTCTGGGCTGCTACAAGAACATGTTTTCTTATTAGCTAGAGCTGTCTAGTGCAGGCTGGAGGAAGCACCTTGTGAAAGAGTGCTAAAGCACGAGTGTGTTCTTTGCAACAATAATACCTTTTCAGCCTTGTGGATGACTCCACAGGTTACTTTTCATCTTGTTCTTTCGTAAACGATTCGTAGATGTATATGAAAATGAAGCTCCTAGAAGATGTCTCTAATGCAAGGGGAATTCCTTAACCAGCCCTTTCCTTGAGGAGTTTTGTAGCTTGTTGAGAGTTTAAACAGACTGCTTATTCTGTAGATCCTGCACAATTTTGCTGCCTTGTTGTCTTGGTTATCCTCAAAATGACATCTTGCTCTTTAATGTACTCGGATTGACTTCAGAACTCATCTATTCAATCATCTGCTTTCCTTGTTCTCCATTTTGGAAGGATTTCATTTAATGCCAGCAATGCAATGGTGCATCTGGGTGGTGGGACAAATTTATAAACCATTGCTCAGGAAAAAATACTACCCCAAAGCTGCCTTGGCTATATCAGAGCCACTGTCTTGTCCTTGTCTTACTAATATGGCAGACCCCAGTGTATTTTTATTCTACCTTGGAGCCACACTTTGTCCATGTTTCTTCTGGAGTATTTCATGCATTCCCATGGGAGAATCCTCTAATTAAGTGCTTAACAAATACCCAACAGGGCTCTGTGGTTCTTACATTTGTGTGTTTCTGGCCCAGCCCTGCAAAAGGAGCAGTGGTGCCTGGTACTGCTGTCACCTGTTTCATGAGCCCAAGGAATATGTCCCATGCCTTGTGTTTGTGTGCTGCCCTCCTTACAGAGGCTTCATTACCTTTTGTTTTGGAAAGTAGTTCCTTGCAGTTTCCTCTGCTGGTCTGGTAACTCAGTAAAAAATAAAGTTTTGTATTTAGACAGTGGACCTTGTGCTTAGGCAAACTTGATCTTCCACACTAACTCAGATCCAGCTATTGCTCCCTACATCTTTGGTGGGATCATTGATACTGAGAAATACAGAATTGTCAAAGTTCTGTTGTTTTCTGTCACTAGTGTATACACTGTTTTGTCTTCCTCCATCTGTTTCTATAGTTAAAGGGGATTCAGATGAATTCATTAAGAACTTGTCACCTTATATTAACAGTGAAATATATTGGGTGTCATGAAAAATAAATGTTTCTGCCAAATTCACATAGTTTTAAGCTCTTGTATCATGATTGCTCTGGGAAGGTGACGGGGTGTATGCAAGTAACACAAGGCTCTGTAAGAATAAAATATTTGCAAAAGCTCCTCACTTATCTGCCAGAGTAATATGGAGCTCACCTTTTGCCAAGATCTCTGTGTGTAGCACTGTGTCTGTAGCTACTTCTGCCAGTTACATGAGACATTAATTCCTAATGCCCAGCAAAGAACATAACACCTTGTTTAGTCTCCAGGGATAGCCTTGCTGCAGGACCAAAGGCAGAACCTTGAATTCACATCCTGCTGGGTCACTTAGAAATGAAGCTTGCCCTTGGAGTGCCTGCCCTGTGCACTCCTCCTCACTTCTGGGGAGGGTAGAGGAGTTGCTCTGCAGGAAATTCCTCATTTTCCTATTTGGTGATGTTGCTTCTGCTCCTGCCTTACTGGAATCCTGATTTATCTTAGCAATAAGAAATGTTATTGTTTGGAAAGTATAAAATTCTGTTGCACCTCATCCCTCTTCTCTCCTGCAGTCTGTTCCACTGCCTTCCTTCCAGGTCTGGGTTAAACAGGAATTGCTTGTGGGACTGTACTGTGGGAAGGGGGATAATCATGGCTTTACAGATCTGGTGAGGACTCCCTGTGCTCCTAACTTTCCCTTTGGTTTGCTTTTTCCTAGGAAGGTGCTAATCACCCCCTACCTCCATTTAGTGTCAGAGGGTCTTTGGTGACCTTGGAGGAAGAGAAGCTGAGCTGTCGGTGCTAATCTCAAACACAAATGTGCAGCCCTTGCCACATTAGTCATGCCTTTGTCACCTCTAGATTGGATTAGTGCAGTGCACGCTATGTGGGACTACAGCTGAAGACACATGCAGAACAGTGTTGTCTGCTTGTTTTAGTGTCACCAGAGAGTATTTTCTAGAGGGATGTCAGTGTTTGAAGAGTGCCCTCAGTCAGGATCCTGAGCTGACTTCTCACAGTGGTTTGCTGGAAGGTGGTTTGACTGTCAGGCTTTAAAGCTTACCTGCTGCTGTTACTGCTTTCTGTAAGAGGATAAGTTGAAGGATTGAATGCAACTTAAGACTTCGTGAGGAAATATATCAGAGTCCTGTAGCTGGCTTTACTTTTTGTTTTTCTGTATGGATGATTTTATGATTTTAGCGTGGTGCTTGGGTTAGTAGATGTGTCCTTGAAGACATCTGTCAGTGGAGGTTTTCCTCTCCAATGCACATGTGAATAGTGCAGCAAAGTCCAGCTTCCTTATTAGGACTAGTCAATCACTTGATCAGGTATATAATAACAGTCTTCTGGGAGGGATAGAAGGGGTAGGAGATTAACCCCAGTCTGCATTACAAATAAGTTTAATGAAGTACTAATGTTGAATACAGAAGGTCATGGCAGTGTGGAAATTGGACTATTATGACTGAGCCTGTACACGTGAACAGCCTGCAAAGTAAAGAGCATGGTAAGAGTTCTGAACTGGGGAGGTAAAGGCAGTGTCAGTCCTTGGTTCAACTGTTTGCTGAACTGTAACTACAGATAAAATTATGTTTTTTCTCTTGCAGATATGCTCAGTGTGTACAGCTGCTTGTGTAGTTTCTAAATGCCCACAGAAATCTTTAACGCATCTCTGCTCTGGAGGGGAGAAGCTGTGTTTCATAGCAGGTTCCCTGGTGGAGGGGTTCTGTTCACGAGACTCTTTTGGCCACACTTGGACATCCATTGGCATGATGGGCCTAAGCCAGCAAGTGGAGTCGTAATCTACAGCAAGAAAATGTGCAGAGTGATAGGAGGGAAAGGGTCAGCAAATATAGTGGTGTTCATGTCACTAGCTGGTGGCTTTCCCCATGGACTTGGTGAATTGTAGCAGATGTAGGATGCTGTACTTTGTGTTAGGAGGTTGTTTGTTTAAATTTGTCTTCTCCTCTGTGGTATCTCAGATCATTTTTTGGTCCAATTGCTTTTGGTGTTGTCAGATATCTACTTGTTTGTATCGAGATCTGTCTGTCAGTGTTCTGGCTTCTGTTCTACCTGGCTGTTAAAATATTTTGCTGTGGATGTGGAAGTGGTGGGATGCAGTAAGCTGTTCATGTTTGGAGGCTGAGTTTAGGTAGTACTCATCTCTTAAGAGATTTCTCTGGCTGGAACTATGAATCAAAGCAGTTTGCTCCTTGGAGAAGTAAGGACCTGCCAAAATCCACGTGCAGCTGCTGGGGTTATTCTCTGGACTACAGAGCCAAATCAGAAGAGTCTCTTGCTGTGTCTTTGCCAGGTCCTCTGGCTTGTTTAGGTGGTTCACACTTCTGCCTGGAGTCTAACATACTGCTTTGCCAGCCTTCTGCAGAAAACTGCTCTTGTCCTTCTTTCCTTCTGGTGAGATGATCCCAGAAACACGGTCTGAGTGAGCACTGTGTGTTCCTCTGCTTTGGAGGGAGCCTGCTCTGCTCATGCTCCCAGGTTCTGGGCCTCGACCAAAGAGGAAACCTGTGGTTGCAGAAATTCACTCAAGCAAACTGTGTCTGCTATAATCAGTTCTTCCTTTTAAATCAATTTGGAGGGCAAGGAATCTCACCTTTTTGAGAGAAGCCATGACCCTTCAGGGCAGCTGTGACTATACTCATTTTTGGAGACAGTCAACTTTAAATTCTCATGGCTCTCAAACTAGGGGAGGATTAATTTCGTACTTCAGACTCTCTAATGGTATCAGCAGAAGTCTTATAAAAATTCCTGATTAGATTATGCCCTCATTGTAGTAATGAAAACCACTCATTAATGTTGTTTATACATCTTACGTAGCACTTGCCTTGTAGTAGAGAAACTGCTATCCATTGGATCTATGGCTAATTCTCTTGGTTTTTTTTCACTTTACAGGTTTGTCTCTGTCAGTATTTTGTTACCTCGTGGTATTAAATAAGCAGTGAAAAAAAGGTTGCCCACACTAAAAATGGTGTGTTTAGATGCTCCCGCTTCAGTGTGATTTAAATGTTCTTAGGCAGTATTGCTCTTACTAGTTCTTGCTTTCTGCAGAGTTGGATGCCCAACCTGAGCATATTAAATTTTCCTTTTTTTTCCTGGTTGAAGCTTGCCCTTAACTGCGTGTTATCCTTTATTCTCCTGCCCAGCTTTCTGCAGAGGGCGCATTGTGAGGGTGCCCAAAGGTCCCCTCATCCGAGTGGTGGGCACGGAGGTGGCGATCCCTTGCAGCGTTAGTGACTATGACGGACCCAGTGAGCAGAACTTTGACTGGGAGTTCTCCCGGGAGACTGACTTCGTGCGGATAGTGAGTACCTGGGATTCTACCTTCACCTCTGAGGAGTACCAAAAACGTGTGGGCCGCGGGGATATCAAACTGAGACGGAGCAGCAACGATGCTGTGGAACTTGTGATTAGGAACATCCAGCCAGCTGACCAAGGGAGATACAAATGTTCCACGCCCAGCACTGATGCCACCGTTCAGGGAAATTATGATGCAGAGGTCCAAGTGAAAGGTATTTCTGAAGAGTGAGGTGTGCTTTAAATTTGTTTTTGATATTGATTACCCTTAAGAGTGTTGACTTTCTGTTGTTTATGGTCATTGTGATTTTTGGTTTTCTTTCTTCTTATTATTCCTCTAATTCTCCTAAAGCCAGAATTTAAAATTGGGAAGTATGATAAGCAAAGGCAAGTGAGGTGAAGAAATGAAGAGAGGCTGTTTACTGTAAACACTACTTTTCTTTTTTTCTGTCTAGTAAATATGTAAATAAAACACTGAGTGGTGGGTATTCTGAAGATGTCTGCAAATATTTCATGTCCCTAATGCTCTGAGTAGAGAAGCTGAGTTCAGGTAACTGGCCACAGGCTGTCTTCTCTTTCAGTTTTAGTGTCATTTAGGGATCTTTCTGTATGAAGGAGGCAATCTTCCTTTTCTCCTTTAGCATTTTGATACTACAGGCTTGTTCTAGGTTTGCTTTATCGCTTAGTGTTTTTCAGTATTAAATTCAGACAGTATTTATTTTCCCATGTCCTACCTTTTACTCACTTGAATATCAAGATTAGTTTTGTATGAGGCTAGTCAAAATGATGATGTTTTGATGAGCAACTAAAGTGAGTGGAAGGATAAATGAATTCTTGTCTTGGCTTGTTTAAAGCAGGGCACTTCCTTTAGTGCTTTTTCAGCTAAATTTTCTTCCTCCTGGAATATATTTATGTGTGGAAGAAGGAATGATTGGCAAGGTATTGCTCTGTGGTGGTTTTATTGCCTCACATCTGAACAGCTCACTGTGGGCGTTCTCTTCATGATTCTGTTTTATGATGCTTGTATCTTTTGGTCTTTTTTTTTTTTTTTTTTTTTTTTTTTTTTTTTTTTTTTTTTTTTTTTTTTTTTTTTTTTTTTTTGTTTTGTTTTGTTTTGTTTTGTTTTTGTTTTTTTTTCTAATAGTGATTTCCGACGGCTTGTCCGTGAGCGGTTCCAAAGCTCGTTCCTCGACGTCCCTCCGGCTGTCGGAGGGCGACTCCTTCAAGCTGCGCTGCTCGGCGAGCACCACCTCCCCGGAGCACACTCACCTGCACGTCACCTGGCAGGTCAAGAGTGGATCCTCTTGGAGGGACGTCCTCTCCTTGACTCACGAGGGCAAGTTCCAGCCCGGCGCCGGCTACGAGGAGCGCTACCGCAGCGGGGACGTCCGCCTGGACACGGGAGCCAACGACACCTACCGCTTGTCCGTGTCCCAGGCTTCCTCCGCGGATGGCGGCGCCTACAGGTGCCTGGTGAGCGAGTGGGTGAGAGGGGCGGACGGCTCGTGGCAGAAGATCCAGGAGAAGAGCGTGGAGATCGCCACCGTGTCGATCCAGAGGACCTGTGAGTGTTCCTGGTGGGATGCGCTCACGGCGCTGGGCTGTGTCCAGGCTCTGGTGCTTTGGGGCTTACTAAAAAACTGAACTGAGGGTGCATTCCAGCAGAGCCTGGAGTGCTGTTTGGATAGCTGGCCTGTTTACATCTGTAACGTAATTTCTCTAGCTTTATTTTGGAGAGAAGGGGGTTGATGGCATGGAAAGATTGCCTGGAACCTCTTAGATACCTAGACCCAGATCTCATCCTTCATTCACTTCAGAGTGCTCGTGGTTTTTTATATTTCTTAAATAAACTTTGTATTTAACACCTGGTCACCCAAAGCCTTCCCTCTGCTCTCTTACTAACCCACAATTATGTAGCACTAAACAGCTACAGCTGCACTTTCCCTGTGAAAGTGGCTTGTGATTCAGTGAGAGATGTGAAGCTGTTCTCTATGCTGTTTATTAAAGTAGCGTGGAAAGATCAAGGGAAGGGAGGAAGGCAGTGATAATTTAACAGGATGAATTACCCAATGATTTTTATCACTGGTCTGATTGCTCTGCTGTGTTGGCAGGGGTCTAGGACAATAATGGTTCTGTTAAACACATCATTGCATGCTTTGCTAAGGAGACAAAAATACATGCAGCGCTATGCTGAGGATATCCAGATATCCCTGCCCATACAGATTTCAGGACTGGATTCACTAAGCACTTGATTGCATTAGCATTATCACTGCTGGTTGGAGGAGGGAGAGCAGGGGTGATGCACCTTATCACTCAATAGGTGGAAAAACAGGCAGTGATGGTCCTTCAGAAATATGAGATTATCATGGCATTTTAGAACTGTTCAGACAGGAAGGGTATCTTTTAATTTTTGTAATCCCTTAATCACTGTAGGGAGAACCCAAAAGTCTGGGGTTTTTTGATTGGCTCATTTGGATGTAGTTTTAGTGTCTTGGTGGTACTTAGCCTATGAAATTTGAGAGGATCGAGCTGACCCCTCTTTTTCAGGGTGTCTGTTGCACAGCAAAGCTTGCAGGGGCTTTCTGCTGACACAGGACTTGCCTAATTAAGAGCTGTAATTCTCGATTTAGTCATACCTTTCCAATATTTGGTTTAAGTAGGTGGGGTTTAAACAGCATGAGGCTGGCCAAGACCAGTAGTGGTACAGTTTTTTGATGTGGCTTGGGGGTGTGGTTTGTTTTTTGTGGGGGTTTTTGTTTGTTTTTCTTTGGATTTTTTTGCCTTCATTTTAAGCTCAGTCACTTTGTCAGGGGCATGAAGGCTTTTTTAAAGTTATGCTAAAGGGGATAGGTTATTCTCCAGGAAAATGCTGTGTGCACATCCTGCAGAAGGACTTGAAGAGCCCCTTGTGCTGACATCTGAAATCTCTGCACTTGCATGCTAAAAGAACTTGAGATATAAATGGTTATATGCCTATGGGTAAACTCTTTCCAAGTCCCTCTATGTGCATATATTGCCAGATTGCGAATGCCCATCACTTTCGTGAAGACAGAAATGTTGCTTGGAGAATTGCTGCTTTTAACCTTGCAGATGAGCCTTATTTTGTATTCTGGTGTTAGTCTGTTAAATTGGCTAGGCTTTCCTACTGATTCCAATCCCACAATAAGACAGTGAGGCAAGTCCCAGTGGGAGATTGATCTGGACTTGGTTTCAGCACTCAGGTGGGGCCTGCTACCCTCTGTAAAGTTTGACTGCTCTGTGTTATCAGGTGGTGAGGGGTGAGAATGAGCATTGCTTGGTTTTCTTGGCAATAGTTCTGACTACTCAGTTTGTCTCTAGTCTTCATGTGTTGTGTCTCATTCCAGATGATAGTCCAAGGAAGTTTATGCAGATAGGGAACTATTACATAGTAGAACATGGTTCTACATAGAAGTCACTAATCTCAGCAGAGACATAGCTGCTGGTTTAAAGCAGATACCAATTCTTGCTCGTGCTGGGGAGAGCCAGTGCTGTAGCAGCCCTGTCCACTGGGGAGACTTTAAGAGCAGCTGCATTACACACTGTGAGAATGGTGCTGCACTGAGATGCAGATCTGATCTTCAGGCAGTGTAGAACGAGTCAGTGAGCAAGTGAAGACACATGGTAGCCTGGTCTTGACACTGTGATTCCATGGTTTTATTTTAATAATCTGTATCTGGTCCTGTTTGAATGCTGGCTATGACCGTATGTAATATGTGTATTAAAAATATTCACTGGCCAGTGGATGCTAAGTGTGTTTGGAGTTGAGTGTTGCTGTTGGTGTTGCTTTGAAGTCCCCAGTGTGTGTTGTTCTGAGCAGTAAGCAGAGAAATCAGCAGTATAGGAAGTTACTGCCTTCTGTTGGCTTCCATTTCATGTTTTTGCAGCACACCTGGGGTCAGTCAGGACTCCAATGTATGGCCATGGCTGCTTCTCATCTCAATCTGCTGTTTGAGGAGCTCAAAAATGTCAGCAGGAACCATGCTGAATTCCAGTGTAGTTTCTAGTGATTTCTGTAGATGCTTGGTCTTCTGAGGCGTAGTCCCAAAACATTTTGACCCTTCTGTGAGACCGAAAAATCCTGTACAAGTTTTCCTGCTGTGCAAAGGTGATGTGCAGTCTGTGGATGAGACAAAGCCTTCATGGACCAGTTGCTGTTGGGTTATAAAAATGCTGTTCTCCCTCCCTTTCTCCCCTCTGCCCTCATCACACAATCCCTTGCTTGACTGATAATGTGTATTGCCCTTGTAATAGATCACTCGGCTCAATATCCAACAGGCAATTGAAGGTTGGGCTACTGAGCCTGTTCAGAAATTCTCTTTTGGAATGTGAAGTTCTGGATAACTTAGAGTGAGCTCTGTTTATTAAAAGTAACAAATAAAAAAAAATTTTTTTGTTTGAATTTTTGTGTCTCTCTTTCCAAGCTCTAGATGTGGTCATCTCAACCAGCAATATGTCTGTGACTGAAAGAGACTCCCTGGATCTTACATGCAACATCACGACAGACAGAAGTGGTATTTTCCAAGCAGAGGTGATGTGGTATTTTTCTGCATCACCTGATGACACCTTGTCAGATGCTCAGCTCTTGCTGAGCATGGACCACGATTCTGTTGTCAGTGATTCAACTCTCATCAGCCTCAGCCACGTGGACAGGAACTCCTACCGCCTCCTGGTGCGGGATGTGGATGTGGAGGACTCCGGCTACTACTTCTGTGAAGCTGCCATCTGGGTGCCACTGCACAATGGGAGCTGGCATAAGGTGGTGGAGAGGACCTCTGCACCAGTCAGTGTGGTGGTGACAGCACTAGGTGAGTGATTGTGCTGTCAGACTTCATGGGGAATGTATCCCTCAATCCTTGGCCACATCAGAAAAGGGAGAGGAGAATCTCTCCTGCACAAATGTTTTTCATGTTTGCATCTATCATCTGTAAGTAGGGGTGTCTCTCTCACATATATTTTTGTTTATGCAAATATCCTTAGAAGTAAAGTTACCTGGGAGAAGTACTAAAAATGAGACTCCAGGAAAACTTCTTAAAAAGCCTACTGTTTTACAGATAGGTCTAGATATGTCAGCCTACCCAGTCTGTTCTCTAGTTTATTCCTGGGGAGATAATAGCTTCAATTTAGAGTCAGTGAAACTCAGGATGTTGTTGCAGAATGGTGTAGGTAAGGTATCTGCACCTGCTAAAATATACAGGGTATTGGTGGTATTGGAAGCCTGAATGAAGCTGGATGTGAACTGGCAGAGCTGTAGTGCCTGTTCCCAGCTCTGACTGGATGCAAGCATCCAGGCCCAAACCCTTTCAATGTAACCTTTCAAGATCCTCTTGTCATGAGAAACTGGTGGTACTGTCCAGTTACAAAGGCAGAGCTCCTCCAACATGAAAGTGCTGAATGAGGCCAGCATATAGAGAGCCTGTTTTTCAGCAGTAAATGGCTGTGCCATAAGGTTAAATCCCATTGACAATGACTTTAAATGTTGCATTTTAGCATTGTGCAGAGCAGTTGAGCCGTGGCCGTCTCCAAGTACACTTGTAATGTGTACTACAAGTGCACAAGTGATTAATGTTTCTTTTCCTCTCCTCATTCAGCCATTCACTTTGCACATTTAATTGTGAGTGTTCCCTCCTTCCCCTGCTTGTGTGTGTGTGTGCAGTCATGCACGTGTGTTCATGTGTGTACAGATACACTTGCATGCTTGTGTGCTCTCTTGCTGTGCCTGTACTTTTAGGACTACTCTTTACATTCCAATGTAACACTATTTGGGAACAGGAGAAAATAAAATCTGCTTTTCAGCAGATGCAGATGCTTGGTTGCTAGGGAGAGGGAAAGCAGAATAAATTTTTGGCATTTGAGGTTTTCAACTGCATCCAGAATTCACCAACTCCGCCTCTTTAATGGAAGTTAAGAGCTCCTGGAGTATTAAGTCATTGAATTGTCAGGGAGGCTGTTCTTTGACAGCTGACAGAGTGGAGGAATGAGGTTTATCCAGCCAGCCTTTTATTCCTTCTAAATCCTCTATTTGAGTGTCTGTCAGGGTGAAGCGCCTGTCTGGAGTGGTGCTATCAAAGAGAAAACTCTTCTTAGGGTCCTTCCCCTGCCCACAAATAAAACAAACCTCCAGCAATTTTCTAAGAACTTGGGATTCTTGCTGCTTCTCCCTGTCTCGAGAAGTGCATCTGCTTTCATAGTCTTTGTTGCTGTGGAAATATTAGTTGGTCTTGAAGGCCTTCTTTTTGAGGGGAAGGGGGATGCAAAGGGGGAATGATAAGAGAGTTGTAGAGTGTGAGTAATACATCACGAGGCCCTGGAGTAAACTAGTCTTGAATGAGAAAGGAAGAGCAGTGTAGCTGTAGGATCTAAGGAGGCTTACACCAAAAGTGGGGTTTGGCATCGTTAATCTGTGCTTTGGTTGTAGCAAAATTCTATGTGTTTTCTTTTTATTTGGCCTTACTTACCCTGAAAATGTGCAGAAATCTCCACATGCTCACAGTAGTAGGTACCACAGACTTGGTAAGCAGCGCTTTTATGATTTTATGTTGCCTAATGTCACAGAAACTCACCAGATTCTCTGGGGTCTGGTGTGTGTATTGATACCCTTGTTCTTGCTGGGTGCAAGGACACTGGTGAGTGATCTTTTCTGCAGGCTGACTTAGCAGCAGCCCAGCTTGTTTGCTACAATTGTTTTTATCCTTTGCATCTCAGGTCCAAAAGTGCATATGCACACAGAGTTTCCACAGCAGCTCTATTAAGATGCTTTATTATCTTGGCTTGTTGGTGAGCTAAGCCTAAGTTTTAGCCTTGGATTGCCTTCTTTGTCCCAATTATAGCTTCGGTTAATTGTTTCTAGGAGGGCAAAATGCCAAGTAAAACATAAAGCAGGAAATAAATACAGAGTGCTGAATACAGTTAGGCTGTAAAAGCCGTGTGATGAGTATTGGCCAAACAGTTGGGAAGCTGGTCATTTTTCTGAGTTATAGTAGACAGCAAGACAAAAATATTCTAATACTAGTAAATAAATATGTATTTCCTTTGTGGTGTGAGGTTCTTGCTGTAATCTTTTTCCTTTACTATCTCTGTAGTCTGAGAGAAAATAGTCATGCGGCTCTCTTATCGCTTTTAGGCTTTGGGCAGCCAGCTATTTCAGATTTAAATACAGCCCCATTCTTAACCCATGAAACTCAGGCACTGATTTTCCAGTGTGAGATATCCCAGCCTCACAGCTGTACAGCATGTACTTCTCTATTCAGACTGTGATGCTTTTCCTGATCTACACATCTTCAATTCTTATCCTACTTAGTATTTATTGGCCTAGGTAGAATTTAAACTGCTGGCCACTGAAATTTACTGTGCTCAGCTCTTGGTGCTGCCTGTGACCAGTGCCAGTGGTGTTCTGTGTCCCCTGGTTTGGGTGTCTGGGTGGCTGAAGTGTTTGCCTTTTAAAGGACTGCTTTTTACCATTCTTAAACTGCTGTAGAGACACAATGGGATGGTTAAGTGTGGAAAAGAAGGCATTTCAAGATGGAAGATGGTCTCTTAGCCTGGAGAGATACTGGGGAAGTGGGATGTCTCTGGTCAGTCCAAAGCAAGAGGATACCCAGTGTCCTGCTGCAGGCTGCCCCAAGTCTTTGACAAGTGTAAAAAGGGGCTGGCTGGGTTGAACCCACAGTTGGGTTCTTGGGGACAGGCCTAAAGGAGGAAATTATTTAGTTCAACAAGATCTATTAGTCCTAGTTTTTCTGAAATTATCTGACCCTTTCAGAAAATGAAATGGAATGACCAGACCTATGAAATGGAATGTCTTGGTTGGAAATGCAGACCTAGGGGTACCTGTGTCATACTGTTGCAAGTCTGAGAACCAGAGTCCAAGTTCCAAGGTTTTGTAAGAAAAATGCATGTCGTGGCACTTGGCTACTTAGCTCAGGTGCTAAAACTGGATGTTAGAAGTTAGTGTATTTTTTAATTAATTCTGCCATTTTCTCCCTTCTTTTAGCTTCTAACCTGTTTCTTCTGTGCTTCCTCTCCTGCAGAGCCAGACTATGACGTGTTCCTGAATGCCTCTAGAACACCCAAGTTTTCAGATGACCCCACAGAGCTCAACTGCAGGATCACAAACGTGCAGGACACGGAGGCAAACATCCGCTTCAGCGTCTCCTGGTACTACAGGCAGCACCTGCCCGGTGACGACGTGGTGCCAGAGGAGCTCCTGGCCTCCATGGATGCAGACTGGACCCTGCTACCTGGAGACAGGGGCAGAGAGCGGATTCAGAACGGGGAAATAATCTTCTCCAAGAAGTCTGCGGACACCTTCAGTTTGAGAATCCAGTGGACTTCAGAGAGCGACAGAGGGGATTATTTCTGTGTCGTCTCGGCGTGGAGTAGGCACCGCAACAACAGCTGGGTGAAGAGCAAAGATGTGACTTCTGCACCTGTCAACATTTTCTGGGCTACACAAGGTAGGAATGTTACACCTGGGTGGCTGAGAAAATAGGCTGGTCAGCCCAGAAGGCCAGCTAATGGGCTTTGGAAATGGGCATCTGTGTTCATGAAGGTCTAAAAGCACTGTCAGCTTGTGTAAAGACTTCTTGTCTGTGGAGGGGAATAACTACTTTACATCACTCTTGTTTTACATCAATACTTTACCAGTTTTATGCAACAGTTTGGAGTGGGAAGTGCAAAGGAAAAGACATCATCAAAGGAGAGATTCCTCAAGCTGCTGAGATTTCCAGGAGCTGGGCTGGTAGTGGCAGGGTTGGCCTCCAGCAGCACTGCTGTGGTCATTGCCCACTTTTGTGGTTCATTTTGGTCTCTTTAGGATGCATCTTGCTGCTGACAACAGGGTTTTACTGAGGTGAAAAGAGGAATGTCAATTCATCTTCTCTGACAGTTTGAGAGTTGTGGTTTTATTTTTCTCTTTTATAAGCCCATGTTTAAAAGGCAGCTCTGAGGAAGTTCATGGGCATAGTACTACTCCACAGAGTATCAAAAAATAAGTGGGTAGTCAAACAAAGTAATTCAGTAGTTTGCTTGGATCTTGACCTTTTTTAGGCAGAAGTGAACTAGCACCAGTCAGTATTTAACTTATTCTGGGAGCATTTTGAGAAGCTTAATAGTTACCTGAAGTTGCTTAACTCTGTTTTAAAATGGGATCTGTGTTTCTTGGATGTGCTGTACAGTGATACTGATTTGGCTGAGAGTGAAGTCATGCAAGAGGGTCTGTTGGACAGCCTCGTAAAGGTTAGGAAAACCTAGGATGTAATGTCATTGTCAAAAATCTGTGCTTAGCTAAGCTGCATTTATATTGATATATTAGTTTAACAGTCTAGCTTAGGCATCTGCAGGCAGAGAACTATATTTCAGAGAAAAGCAATTTGAAATAATTTTAAAGTTGTTTAGGGATAATCCCTGAACAGCAAGTTGGAAATTTTCTGCTGTGATTGTGCTTCATTGGAGAGAGAAGTGGTGGGCTGCTTGCTCATTACTCCCTGCGTGCCCAGATCAAGTGTGTGGTCCAGGGAAAGGTTTTTTTTGTTGTTGTTTTTTATTTTGGTTTTTTTTTTTCTTTTTTTACCCCTGGAGCTGGCTTCTCCAGCAGGACAGAGAAGTCTCATTAATGCTGAGTGTTGGTCACAATTAGTTCAGTGTTATGCCACAACATGGGGTGTGTGTATGTGCATGCCAGTGTAATGGATCGTCACGTCGGAGCAGCTACGGAGACCAGCTGGAGTTGAAAAGTCCCAGCCTGTGTTGACATTTCTGAGGGAAAACAAACCGTGACAGGTGTGAACATTCCCTTGTTTCTGGTTTTGTTCCAGAAACTCTGCTAATTTTGCAGCACGAATGTAAATGTTACAGTCCCCGTGCTGAAAAGTACGTTCTGTTGGCAAAACTTGGGATTGGGGATTTATCACCTGAAAGTGAGCTCTCCTACAAAAACCTTCCCCTCCTGAAAGAGAATGTTATGTGTATAAGAGGTGGGGAGGGCGAAATAAAGGTCTGATTTCCCCTTCTCTTCCACCCATCAACTCCCCCTTCAGCAGTACAGCCCCAGATGCCTGTGTGCCCTGTCCCCTGCCATATCCTATTCCTGGGAGCTCCAGACTCGGCTGGGAGCCCAGTGCTGTAGCCAGTGACTATGAAGGAGTTAATCTGCTGCTGCCTGTGCTCCCTGACTGTTGTTTTGACAAGTATCTCTGGTGATTTGAGTCCCTAACTGCTCCCAGTGCTTATAAAAGCCAGCAGCCAGGCTCCCACGTGTTTGCCTAAGGAGAGAACAGAAATTTGCCTCTTCCTTGGATAGCTTATGCCTATACAGAGACTTTTCTTCCATCTATTTCATTGCTTGCATCTTCTTTGTTGACTTTAGAGCAGTGCTTTGGGGAGAGGAGGTTGGAGAGATCTCACTTTGAAAACAATTGTTCTGAATTCTTGAGAAAGTAGAAATGGGTTTATGTTGTGTCTGTGGGTCTCAGCAAAGAGGGTTATACAGAGCCTTTATTCAAAATGTAAACATCATGTAAAGATGTCAAAACCCCTTTTTTTGTGCATTGTATAATAAGTTGTGTGTTTGCCCATTTGAACTTGGAGTTTTATTGTCTCTGTTTTCTGTTTTATTCTACGGGGACCAATAATGCTCACACGTCTTTCTGCTTACTCAGCTTTGCAAATGCAGCCAATTGCTATCATAGATCACCGTTGTTTTTGACATAGTCTGCCTGATATGTTTCTTCCCCTCTTCTACTTTCTCCCCTGCCAAGGTGACAAAGAAGGCATCTCTGTCTCATCTCTGAAATTAAAAACACCAGTTGTTTTATGTTTTGCTTATTTGGAGTACAAATTCCAGTCAGTGAAAAGGGGTAAAAGAAGGGAGGAAACCTTTTTTGACTAGCTCTGTAAATGATTTTCAACCCAGAAGAAAAATTGATATGCTAAAAGATAATTTTATTTATTTATTTGAATATGAATTACATTTAGAACACAGATAGCGTTTGCAGTGGAACGTGGAATCAATGCTTTTTTCCAAAACCAGTTGTTGTCAACTTTGGATCTGCATGGTGTACTTAGCAGAAGAGAACATTATCTTTTAATTGAAATTCCAAATCCCAAAGGTACTATTATTTGGGGTTTTGTTAATACTTCTGTCTTTAATTTACAAAATAATTGTATTTAACATAATGTTGCTTGTCCTAAATGTTTGCCCAGGCCTTCCCTTCACACTTAATTGGGAGCAAGGGTGCCTTAATCTTTCAGACAGACCTGCAAATAGAGAACAGATAATATTTCTGCCACCTACTTTTTTTTTTCATTGCTGATGTATCACAGACACGGTGTGGCACAGCCACACAGTTCCTCCTGGGCAAAGAAATCCCCATGGCACTGAGCTGGTGTGTTTATGTGCAATGTGGCTGTAGGGACAGGAGTTCCTGAAGTCAGGTGGGTGTTCACTGGAGGCTGCAGTGCAGGTTTTGGTGTGCCTGTTGTGCTTCCAGAGCTGCTGGGGCTGCAGTGGTACCTCGGGGTGTTGTGCAGCCACCTCCTCCCACCACGGCAGGGCTCTCACTGCCTTGTCAGTGCTGCATTCCCTGTGCTTGCAGCCTTGGTAGTGCACTGGGGATGAAGGGGCCTTTATGAACACTGAGTTCTTGTCAGCAGCCTCAAGTAGGGCTGTGATGCTCCGAGGTTGCTCTCAGCCCTGGCCATTGTGCTGCTTTTCCAGCTGGAGTCAGAGCAGTGCTGGGGAGGGTGTTTGCCGTTTTCTAAAGTCTCCTTGCTCTTGTAGCTGTTGGGCTTCTCCAGAAATTTGCCTGGCATAGATGAAGTGAAAACTGGTTTTGGTCACTACCCAGGAAGTGCTCTTGAAGCTGAGCACACACTTTGTGGTAGAAGAGCAACAGGAGAATTACAGTGTGGCTTAACCACTTGGACTGACCAGTGATGGAAGGCAGAAGCTTGCACTGCCAGGCTCCAAAGTACAGTTTACTCAAATTTTATTTGAGTCATTTGGCTAGGGTTTCTTCTGTTGCTAGCCCTGTGTCTTGGAGTAGTGCCCAAGCTTTGGGTATGGTTTACTTAGGAACTCTTCCCTTACTGCTTTCCAGAGTAAACTGCAGATTGCAGCCTCCTGTATATAACCAAGCAGAGTGTGTTTTATTGTGCTTTATCATTTACGGAGCTTTACAAGAAGGAGATGAGACTCCACATGGAACTGCAGGCATGTGTGGAGTAGTGGTCAAGACACACGCTGCTTCCTTGGCAATTCCCAGAAGATTAGAAATGAGACCTTAGGCTGCAGTTCTTGGAAGAAAACATTCATTTGTCCTCTCTAGCTCATCCTATGCTCCAAGATCTGATGAGTAATTTCTGCTAATATAGGAAACATGGAGAGACTTTCCTTTCCTTCTTAATTTTCCATGCAGATTACTGTTATTACTAAGATAAGTGCCAAATCTTTGGGCTGCCCTTTCTCATAATGTGCACTCTTACACACACAGACAGCTACATGCTTTTCTAGGTGGGGGTGAAGGAGTGCTACTTACATTTCATCTACTGCTACTGAAGGAGAACAATATTGGCACAGAACCAGAATATTAAGAATGGTGACCCAGGTTTTTCTAGTTGAAAGGATATGGGGCCTTTTGTTTTTGTTGCTGTTGTTTTACTTTGCTATGTATGCAGGTCTCTAATATTATGGCACATCCAGAAACATCCCTTTGATCTTTTTTTGACTTTGTTGCAAACATTCAGCACCTGTATGTGATGGGTTGTGTGTGTCCCCTTCTCTATTCTGTTCTAGATTTCTTATGGGCTAACAGATGAATGCGTGCCTCTGCCTTGTGTGTTCATCCAAACTAAAGATCTCAGGGGTTTTTAAAGGTAGAAAAATGCTTTGAAAGGACTGTCATAAGAACATATCTCCTTGTTCTCTCTTTAGCATCCTAATTTTTGACCCTTTTGAACTCTATCACTGTTCTCCAACTGCACCTCTAGGCCTCAGTTGTTCTCTTCCACAAACTCTCCCAATGGCATTTCTGCTGTTGTCCCATGCTACCATCACTCCTTTCTCCTTTTCTTTTAGCAGAAATACTTAGTGAAAGCATTTGCTCTTGCCCTCAAATGGAAAACCAATAAAGGATGTGTAGGAACAAAATTTGCTCTGCCCTTGCTGGGGACAAAACACTGCCCTTTCTGCTGCTGCCTGACCCATGGCTCAGGGAGTAGTGGAAATTAAGGTATTTGAAGCCCAGGTAGTAGGGAGAGTTATCTCAGCTGTAGCTGAACTGCTCTGAGCATGTGAGGGTGTTTAATCTTAAGCACAAATGCCAGAAACAAAATGTAAGATTTCCTTTCTGGTGTCTAGGACCCAGTGCTCTGATGTGAAGAACAACAACGTAAAGAACATTTAAATAAGGAGGGATTTTTGCCCAGAGCCTCCTCATATGGCCCAGAAAGCAGCAATATGTGCCAGACAAGTATAACTAGCTGTTTGTGCTTCTGCTTTTGGGACAAAATATAATTGCCTACTATACTCCTAAAAATATGTGAAAAGCTGATCTGTGCTGGGCCCCTAAATACTGAAAAAGGAAATATCAGAGTCTCATAGACACAGAATGAGGGGAAAAAATGGATTTGAAGTCTGGAATCTGGTGTCTGAGTCTTTGCATAAGGGAGAGGAGAATGACTCTATGCAACTCCATTTGTGATTGTACCCTGAATGCCTAAATGTGCAACTCTTGTATTGTCACTTGCTTAGTGGGTGGAAGTGTGAGGAGGGTTTGGTGTGGAGTATCAAACAATTCTGTGCTCAGCTAGACCACTAGAAGCATCTCAGCCTTCACTGCTCCTGCTGTTTCTTTATATAGCTTTGTACTGTGATCTGCTTTATACAGTACTGATTTAAAGTTGTCATACGGGGCTTCTCATCTTGTGGGCTGTGTTTACTCATTGTGAAAACTGCTGCTTGAAGGCAAAACACTGCAAAATGTAATCTTGACAAGTATCTTGTTGCTCTTGTGTGGAGGACATAAATATTACTGCATTTAAGTTCAATTTTGGGAAATGTGTTTCAATCTCACCATTGCTTATTTCCCTTTCCCTGAGAAGTTTCATCTTGCATAAAGAGGTTCTGTGGAGCTTCTTAACAGGTCTACACCTTTTTTTTTTTTTTTTTTTTTTTTTTTGGATGAAGGAGGGAAGGGGAGAATATGGTGCAGCAAAGTAAGTCCAGAGAGTTGGATTGGATGTATTTTTGCAGTATTGTTACTTTTATATATTGTGCCCCAGCCCTCCCTTCCTTAAGAAGAACCTTGATGTACAGGGTGTCTTTTCATCACAATGCCAGGAAACTAGCAACTCCCTTTCCTTTTATCTGATTCTGATTTCAGTCACTCCTTATATTCTCAGTTTCTCACAGTGAGCTTCTATTTTGTGTATCTTGGAGCTGTGCTCCAAGATGTATAATTTTCCCAAACCCTGTAATTAAGGGATTCTTGGGATTGAGGAGCCAGTAGAGAATGGAAGGAAACTAAGCATGTAAGTGTTACTGGAATTCTTGATGTCAGATGGGAAATGTCAAGGCTTCTGGTAGGCTTGTATGCAAGTACATGTATGAGAAGCAAGGGCAGGGAAGACTGACACGGAGGCAGAGGTGTGTGTAAATCTATATGGGGATGCCTGGTGTGGAGACTTTTGTTACCACCAACTTTTGTCATGTGTTTTCAGCTGAATGTGTCTGGACTGCTGTTAGGGTGTATTTTCAAGGGAAATAAAAGATGCTACACTAAGTGCTGCCAATTCAGCGAGTGGCAGCTTTTGCCATTAGTCCTGAGTACTTCAGCAGTGCCCTTTTTACCCCGTCACTGAGGATGCTCTTCCAGATCCAATATAAAACTGGGACTCTGTATCTTGTTTAATATCTTTAGTCCTGAATATAACAATCCTGTCTTGTTACAACCTATGTGTTCTATTACCTGTTCAGTGTTTGGTGTTTGTTTGAATTTGCGCATCTTGACCCAAACTGTTGTGTACTTGTGTGTATGTGTGTATTGCTGAGTAGCATTCTGGGCTGTCCACGTGTTTAGATAAATGTGCTGGGATTTGTTCCTCCAACAAAGGAGCTTTGTGTGTCTCTAATCTTCTAGGTTGAACGGTGCTGCAGAAATACCCCTACCTGTTCGTTAACCCTCTCTTGCTGCTTTATTTCCTTCCCTCTTCAGATTACACTCTCACAGTGGAGGCGGTCAAACTGAAGCCATTCTTTGTAGCAGGCCACACCTTTGAGATGACGTGCAAAGTGTCCTCCAAGAACATCAAGACCCCGCGCTACTCCGTCCTCATCACAGCTGAGAAGCCCCTGACGGATCAGTCGAATCCCAACGGGACCACGCGCATCATCTCCCTGAACCAGGACTCGGTGGTGCGGCTGGAGGACTGGACGGACCAGACGCGCGTGGACGGGGTGGTGCTGGAGAAGGTGCAGGAGAACGAGTTCCGCTACAGGATGTACCAGACCCAGATCTCCGACGCCGGGCTCTACCGCTGCGTGGTGACCGCCTGGTCCCCGGGGGGTGGCGGCATGTGGCGCGAGGCGGTCAATGGCTTATCCAACCCCATCCAGATCGACTTCCAGACGTCAGGTTGGTACGGAGCCTGGCAGCCGCCTGCCTGAGCCAGAAAGGGAGAGAGCTCTGTGACCCTTTCCCGTTGGTTTCCCTGTGTTTCGGAAATACTTGCTCTTTGGAACAAATGGTGTGATGGCTGAGAGCCGTGCTTGTCTTCTTTGGTGGCACTTGTGTCCTTTGTGCTATTGATTGTTTACAGAAAGATGTTTAATGAATTGGCTGTAATCATAACCCCTGGGTTTTTCTCTACTAATGCAGCTTTTATGGTCCTGCAGGCTCAGAGCTGGTTCTCAGTATGGAACAACTGCTGCTGCATTTGCCAGCTGTATCACTAGATTGTTAGCAGTGGCTGCTCTGAAAGAACATTAATATAAACTGGATTTCTGTTCCGAAACAGACTCTATTAGCGTAGCATTAAATTCCCTGAGCACACCTCGCTATTGATGTAATTGCAGAAAATGGTCAGGTCGGGGTAACATTTCAGCCATCTCAGTAAGTGTATCCTGCCACTGCAAGACCTTAGAGGTCCCTCGCGGCTGAACTACAAAGCTCCACAAATTGGGATGTATTTCAGTACCCAGAAGGACATCCTGTTCCTCAATTGCTTGCTGAAACCCTTACCTTCAGTTGAAACAAAGCCTGCCTGTTGAGACTTTTCTATAGAAACATGCCTGTCCTAATATAATGTTGGGGGGAGGGAGAGATGGATGGCATTGATTTGGATCATCAGAGATGCACGTTAACCCTGACTTCTGTCATGTTATATTGTTGGGAAGTGAAGTGGGAACTGTTTTTATAACACTGGTGCATGTATGAGTGAAGGGTTCCCCTCATGATTTGATTTGATAAACATGATTTGATCAACAAAGCTGGTTTTGGGGTTTTGAGCAGGTGGGGTTTTCATGCTCATATTCTACTGGTAGTAACGGGCTGTAGCATGTCTTGGAGACGTGTCTGTGTCTAGGCAGGAGCAGCCTGACTTCTGGTTGCATCCACAACTAAGGTAATTATTCTAGATAATGTGGTTCCTAAGATCTCAACTTGCTTATATGGCACACTGGGAAAAGGATGAGGGCTGATCATAGGAGTACAGCCTGGCAATGAGGACATCACTTCATAGGAAGCTTTGGGATGTAGCTTTGATCTATGCTGGCCAGACAGAGGACATTGACTCAGCTTCTTTCAGTTTTAGGTAATTTCTCAAGATGGTTTAGTGGGCTGCAGTTTTAGCCTTTTTACTCTTCATATCTGGGTCAGACACAGCAGGAGAGTAGTATTTGCAAAGGGGGTGATAAAAGTAATCAGCAAGAATGAAATCTGCTCCAAACCCCATCCTTCCCCCCTCCAAGCTCTCAAGTGAAGTCTTTCCTGCACAAAAGTGGTGGTTGGTGCCTCTCCCAGCTTTGCTTCTCTTGTGTCACTTTGAACTCCCATCCAAAAAGTTTGTTGGGATGCTTTGATACCCAGGGTTGGGAGGAAAACCTGCGAGCAATGCGAGGGAGGAAAGCGTGCGTGTTGTAGTCTCGACTTCTTTTTGCTGTCAGCCTCTCCTCCCAGCTCCTACACCCAGATAGGATTTCTGGAGCGTGGAGTGAAGAAAGGGAGGCAGCGTGTAGAAGTGCCCTGGGAATGTGTGAATTCCAGTAGCAGGGCAGGAGCAGGGGGAGGGATGGTCCTGAAGCCCTGTCAGCCTTCCATTCTTTACAAGAGAATGAAGAAAGAAATGAGATCCCAGGCACAATTTGCTGGAGTTCTATTTCCCAAAATAATCTTGGCATGTAGCAAAATCTGTCTTGAAATACCTGCAATTTTCTTTAATTGATGGATGAACTTTGTGTCCTTCAGTTGTTACTCAGATATCCCTGCTGGATATTCACCTCTGGGCACGATGAGAACATGTGATGAGCACAGTTAGAATGGACTAAGTGTGGAGTTATTATTTGGGAAATCATCTGGAATTAAGTACACAAGACAGAAAATGTTTTGTGGGTGTATTACTTTGGTTTTGTGCTGAGGCCTCCTGTCTTTGAGGCAGACTGAGTCAGGGAGCCAGAAGTAAATGGCAAAGTTGTGGAGCAGCTATGAAAGCACAGCTCAGATATCACACCCTTCTCTTGCATCCTGTGGCACAAGCAGCTGTCAAACTTGTTCTTCAGAAAAAATAAATTGGTGCCAGAATTTCCCTAATGGGCATGGTGAAAGGCAGAACTGCTGAGGGAGCTAGTTGTAGGGAGAATTTCCCCAAAATTGGAGGGAAGATACTAACAGGAAAGGTGCAGTAAAAAAGAGGGGCATGCAGCTTTCCAGGAAACTGGGGGGAGGAAAAAAAAAAAAAGCTGGGGGTCACCAGTTTGCTAAATCCTGAGCTGTAGGGAGGGTGGGGTGTGGTACCTTATGAGTGTTTGTCCCTGATAGGAAAACTGTTAAGGAGTCAGTTGCACTGATTTTTTCCAAGTGTAACAGAAAGGCAACTTATCTATAACTGCTGGAGGAAATATAATATAGCAGTGTAATTTTGAAAAATAGGATGTATTCCAGTCTCCTCCGTACTTTGAAGTCTCGGGCTTGGGCAGCATTTTCAGTTTCCATCATGGCTGTTGGAGTGGGGAAGGGATCAATAAGGAAGCAGCATTTTCAGCAAAAGGAAGCCCTTAAAGGGTTTTACGTGAAGCTTTTAGTCCTAGGAGGAATTTCTTTCTCTGTTGTTTTTATTGATTCCCCTTTGATGGGGGATGGTGAGGCTTGCTGGGACTGGAAATCCTTCTCTCTGATTTGACTCTCTCCCAGATCTCTCCGAGCTGAGTGATGTTTCAAAGAGGGTTTTTTAAGTGTGCATACACATTGTGCAATGTGATCTCTCTGAGTGGCAGGGGCCCGTGAGCTTTTCATATATGAGCTGGGGACTGCACACGTGAAACTTCAGTGTTTCCTGCCACAATAGGCTTGAAATGTGGCAGTGCTCTGAAATGCTTTTCCATGAACATCTGTGGAAAATGTCTTGCTCAGATTCTTTCCATTCAAGGCAGAACTTGCTGGCTGCAAGCAGAGACCTCCTCTCTTCTTTCTCCACTTGCTGTTGCAGAGGGACGTATTTATTCCGTTTGCTTAATGATCTGAAATGTTAATGTAAAGGCATTTGTTTGAAACAACCTGAACTTAAAAAAAAAAACTAAATGTGGATTTTGTCCACTGGACCATATGAGCTGGAAGTGAGGGTGGGGGAGTGTGGTGAGGAGGAGCCTACCAGGCCATTAGTTTTCAAATATTCAATCAATGGCAGATTGTTCTCTGCTGGATATATTTTAAGACCAGGGAAGATCTTGTGAATCTTCTGGTATGACCTCATGGATAACATGGATCACTAGACCAGTTTTGTAAAACGAATGCCTTCTGTATGCCCAGCTGCTGTAAGCAAAATAAGCTTATCTGGAGGGCAGGGGAAGCTGTCCCATATGAAGAATTTAATATTCCTCAGTGCTTTTTTGTTTGTTTGTCTTCCCAGGGCAGGGCAGAAAGGTTCTGCCGTGTCTTTTTTAAAAGGTTGCCCAGTGATGTGAGGAATAAGAGCAGCTGCCAGTGCCTGTCTTGAAATGTTCTCTTAATTTCATTGCACTGTTTCTACTCCAGTGCATCCTCTCTCCTCCCAAGCTATTGGTTGAAACATGTGTACAGAGCCTTCCTTTCAGCCTGGAACAAACCTGTCTTCTGTCCCTTGCTGTTTTTCTCAAGCCAGTGTATGAAGACAGCTTCATAAACTCTGCTTTGGCATTTGTCCTTTAATTTTCAAATCCTTTCACCATAAACTGGGCAACCCAGGTTAGTATTTAGAATGTCTTTGCCTTCTGCACAGTCTCAGGTATTTCCACAGCAGTGACTTATTTTCCTTTCCCTTGAAGGAAGCAGGGAGAAGGAGGCTTTTAATCTTGTGTTGAGAAGTGTGTTATGAGAGAGAACCATTTGGAGCTTGGCTGTGCTCTGAGCTGTCTCTGCTCTGTGCCATTCAGCAGAGGGTAGAAAGTTCTGGAGAGGCAAAAATAAAAGAGAACTTGTAAGGAAAATACCTCAATGAAATCTTCAACTCTGGATTACATCTGCATGTGAGCTCATTGCACAGCAATGTATTATCATTCACTTTGGAAGAAGCTGAGATAAACCAAGAGCTGCTGAAATATGAGCTGAGTATTGAGCTTGCAATTAAAATGAAACGATGCCCTGCAATGACCCTGAGAGATTCTCAATTTCAAGAAGGGCGAATAGAAAGATTCTTAAAGGAAAGAAAGCTTAATCACGGAAATGAATGAAAAGCAGTGCAGCAGAAACTCTTTGGCAAGAAAGGCTGGTATTTTCCAGCCACTGTTAATGGGCAGGAACGTGCTTTGTCATTGTGTGCCTTTGTGCCTGTGTGCATTAATTTGTAGCTGGAAGTAGAAACCACAGACTTAACTACTGAGGGCTTCTTCCAGTAACAGCCATTATGGGGCTTGGGGTAAAGCTTGTTAGGGAACAGCTTCATGGAAAAGCTGGGAAAGGGCAGGGGTCTGGAAAAGTGAAGGTGAAGAAACTTATTATCTGGAGAAAAGCAGGTCATGGAATTCTCAGTTGAAGAGTGAATGATTTGGTGCCAGGGCAGAGATGAGTAATATTTTGGACGATGCAGAACTCGTGGGTTGCATCAGTTGTTTCTTCCCCTTGTGGTCTGTGGTGCTGTGTGATTGGAAGCAGGGAAGCTGCATGCAGGAATTCCAGCCCCCCCTGGTCAGTAATGGACTGGGCTTCTTGGGGGGGAAACAGTCTGCCCTAGGCCTCTGTTGTCATCAGATTACTTGACCTTTGTCTTCTCTACTTGGCTGGGAAATAAAGGCAGCTTGTGTCTTTGGGGAGACTATGCCTTATTTTTGCAGAGAAGTGTAGTGTAAAAGGATAAAGAAGACAAAACATCACCTAGGACCCTAGATAATTAGGACCTCTTCTGTTACAGAACTGTTTTTTAACTGGCTCTTGGTTATTGTCTTTCCTTTTCCCGTTTTTCTTGCAGATTTAAAGTGGATTACTGAGCAGGGAAGGAAAGCAGGGAGAAAACAGGGTGACATCAGGTAAAGAGGGCTCAGAATTTGTCTCCAATCTGTAAATCCTTAAGTTGAGTAAATTAACTCGATCAACTTGAACTCCTCTTTTCCACCATGCAGCCCCTTCAGTGTGAATCGGATTGAGCACAAAGGAATAAAAAAAACAAACTTGGTTCAGCTTACAAACACTTCTTCCTTTCATTTTTATATGTAGAAGAATTAGCATAGCACTTTTTAGCTGAAAACTGTATCACTATAGGATCTAGCTCCTGGAGTTACCTTCCTGGTGACATGAAATCAACAGTTTGAGCATTGAGATCTAACATAAAAGGGAACATTCAGAGCAAACTACTCTGAACAAATCCTGATTCTGGAACCTGGTTTCTCTTCAAGCACTTCTGGATTTGTACTAGTAAACTTCTAACCTCAATTTGTTCATTTTCTGTTTAAAGTTGTGTAGTGTTTTTCAAGTGTTCAGGAGTCAAGAAATGCTCTGAAGACTCTTACTATCCTGACTGCAGATGATTTTTAATATAAACTTGTTATTACTTTAATAATAAAGAGGGAAACTTCTTTCAGGGATTTTATCTAAGCTTACATAAGGCCTTACTTATAGTGAGGAACAGATATTTTGGCTTATTTTAAATTAAAGGTCTCAGCAGAATATGGCAAATTATGATGCTTAGCTCTTAGAATTGGGAATGCTGCTTTGTTTTGTAAATCTGTGCTCTTTGGCTTCCAAATTATCTGAGGGAATGACACTTATCTTTAAATCTGAAGTTATTAAAATCCAGTTATTTCTCAGCTTTCAAGCTCATGAACAGCTTTTCCGCATTTAACTTTGCTTTGTTCTTGATGAATTTTACAGGTCATGCTTGATCTGTCAGCCCTGCAATTGAAACTAAATTCTGGTTTGTTTGTTCTCCCGAGTGACCAGGAGGTGCCAATAACAGTATTTCAAACTGTTAAATGCAGGTGGCAAGGTGGCCAAAGCCACATCATCTGTTATCTGCAGAGTTCTGTTTTTCTGGGTGTTGATGTAGCATGAACTCATATCTCACTGAAGGAGGGAGGTCCTGTCACCTCCCCAACCCTTCCAGTGACACTGTGAGTGATGAGACCCTGAGCCAGAGTCATCAGTGTCTGCTGGGAGCTGCCTGCTTTGCCACATGCCTCTATCTGCAACCTTGGCATTGAGGTGTTCAGCCTCCTTTTTGTGTGTGGGTTTTTTTTTTAAATTTGTTTGTTTTGTCTTGGAGGGCAAAAACTTGAGAAAAGTACTTGGGTTTTGTGTTCTGAGCCTTGCTTGGTGTGGTCCAGATCCAGGCCCTCTTGAACACTGGGTGGGGGAATGGGCCACTCAGAGAGCCTCCTGCCTTTTCAGGTTTTTTAAGGGGGAAGAATAAATCTCTGAAGGTGCTTTTTTTTCTGTCCTTTCATGCCTGAGGGCAGCCTGAGGCCCAGGACAGGAGGGGTCATGTGGGCAGAAGGCCTGAGATACACCCAAAGAAGACATACAACCCTAGGAAGTTGCAGCCACACAGTTTTTGAGACTGAACTGAGGAACTTTCATTATAATTAGTCTTGCTTAGGTTTAAAAAAACTATTAAATGTTTTCCCTCTTGAGCTTCAAGAGGGAAGAGCACAACCCTCAATACATCTCTTGACTCTTTATTGATACCCAGTTCTAGCATAGGACAGTGATTTCTCTCTGGACTTAGAGATGGTAATTTGCAGGGAAATAGCTAGGGAAATAGCTAAAAGGAAAGAACTGTTTGTGCCTTACCAAGGGGAAGCATGATTCTGAAATGCCAGTGCAGCTGATGCCTTGGAGCCTTCCAGTCCAGGAAGTTTTCACTCTTCATGGGGGAGGCCTGGTAGGGAAGTGCTTGGTGACCCAAAGGAGTAACCAAGTGGAGGAGTGTGTTGGGAGTGCTGCATTTCCATGATCCACGGCCTTTCCTGGCTGAGTGACCAACCAAGCTCAGCTTTTATCCTTGTGACATCCAGCAGCCAGGAATGCTCTGACTCCGTTCCACATTAGTGGTTTGTTGGTTTGCCAGGGTTTGAAGGCAGTGTGTGTTCATTGCAGGAGGTACCTGGACTTTCAGCCTAGAAATAAGGCCTGAAAAATCCCATGTGCCCACCTGTCTTTCCTTGTTAAATCTGCCAGGGAGTGGTAAGGTAGCCCATCCTTAGCCTGACAGAGTTGGAATCGTGCAGTTCATCTCTCTAGAGCATGTCCTGTATTCCTGATGTGATGTCACCTCACTTGCTGCAGGATAAACTCAGGATAGACCCTGAGCTATGGACAGGATCAGGATTATTATGGTACTGTTCTGCCTTTGATCAGTGCACCAGAGGGACTGTGCTGGGAATGCAGGGATGTTCCTAGCAGATTTTGACAGTCTCTTTGTTTCTTTTCTTTTGACAGTTCACACACAGCTTGAGACTTTTCTGCTTATAGTTGGCTGGAGTGCCCTGGTCCATGCTGCCTTTAATCCCCTAGGACCTTGAACTTCTGTCTGCCCAACTCCTAAAGAAAGAATGTAAAATGTCTTGATTTATCTGAGGACAAATAATCAAATAGGCTGCAAGGGGAATATAGTTTGGTGTGTGTGTCTGAATGTCAGGAAACAAATTGAATTCACACAAAACCAGTTTAGATAGATGCTGAGGAAGCGTTTAGATTAATCTCTGTTCATCTCCTAGGAAAAGGATCCTATCATGCTGAGTTTAAATTAGGGCTGTGCTTGTGAAGTTACTACCTGAGCATCTGATCTCAGTATCCTGGGTCTCTTGTTTCCTTAAATGTGTTCTAGCATAAACATGTAGGACTCCTGGTTGGTAATCCATGGTAATCTTGGTTGGTAAACCTCTATTGCATTTCTACCACCCTTTTATCCTTGTTTGGGGGGGTAATTTGAAGTGTTAATTTTAAGAAGGATTTTTAGTGTCCAAATGGGTGTCAAACTCTCAGATTATATGTCTGCATACTACCACTATGTACAAAAATACAACTGCTTCTGGGGCAAAGGGAATTGGGGGAGAGGGGATTTTGAAAGCTGGAGAAGTAATTATTGCATTGTAGTTGGAATTAATTTCTTTTCATAGCATGCTTATCTGTGTATTATCTGTTGACCAAAACAAGACAGGCCCTTGTAGTCTAGAAAAGTGGCACCAAAAATTACAGCTCTAGCTTCATGATACATCCAAGCTTCTCTCCAGAACCTCAGTTTGGAAATGATGTGGTAGATGTGATCCTTGCAGTGAGCTCTCCGTGTAGCTTTCCACAGAAACCTTTGAGAGGGCAAGGCACAAATGGGTTGTTTTGGATGATTTCCTGAAGTGTTCTTCATTAAAAGCATTGTTTGCCACTGATCTTCAGTGGATTTGAAATGTAGGGTTCTTGTACTAAAAGAGTAGCAAGTGAGAGTGGAAGTAGGGAAATAAACAGCTTTTCTTTCCTCCCAAACCACCCTTCTCTGCTTTTTGTTGCTGCTGCTGTGCCGGAAGTAGGTGAGCCAGGTAATAATAGGAGTCTAGGGAGTGTAAAAGGAGTTACTTCTTAATCTGAGTCCCAACTTTCTTCTTGGGTTCCCTGGCTCTTTCCCCCAAAGTCATCCTGGAGGTCACCATTGGGATCATCTTTCCTTCTACTCATCTCCCTCACTTCGATTAGTAGAGAAATCACAGAGGTATTTTTGTCCATTCTCCAGTTTCTGCCCTGTGAAATAGAGTATTAACAGTGCTGGCATATCTGAGGAGTTGTGATTTTGTTACTTTTGCACTAGAGATGCAGCTGTTGTCAAGATTCGGGGAAGTTTTGTTTTTTTAACTAGATGTATGTCAGAAGTCTTTTAAAACATCACAGTGTTGTCATGGTATCTGAGTATTTCAAAACAGCCTAATGGTTTTCATTGATATAACCACCACTTTGCAGCTGGAGGAGTTACTGTACCCTTGGGCTTTGAGACATCTACAGAAGAAGCTATCTGTGGCAGAGCCTGAAGGAAAACCCACAGAAAAGTATTATCAGATGCACTGCTTGTATTGTCTGATCCAGTTCCACTGTAGAACCATTGGTATTGTTAAGATACTGTTTTGCTTTAACTTGAATTCCTGTTGACAGCCTCAACAAAAAGATCCATTCTGAATTAGCCTGAAGATCTGAACTCCCATGCTCTTAAAGGAGTCACCAGTGAAAGATCAGCTCATTTTGAGCTGGAGAATAGAAGGCAGATTTGGGCAGCAGCCTCTGTGTTGGGTGAAAGGTCTGATGGTTTGGGTGCTTTGTCTTAGTACAGGATGAAATGGCTAAAAATGAAATGCTGTTTTACAAAAAAACTAAATGGCTGCTTCTCTCTACTTCAGAGCTCTCCACAAACTAGAAGAGAATATTTCAGAAAGGAAAGGTGTTGGACAGTGACATAAAGCCTGCCATGACTAATTGTGGTTACTCTTTTCTAGGTCCTGTGTTCAATGTCTCGGTGCATTCTGACAGCCCAACGATTTACCAGGGCGAGGTGGCAGACTTGCTGTGCATCGTCACAATGGAAGGAATGCCACTTGAGCCAGGTATTTCAGCAAAATCACTTCACTCATAACTCATCTGCCTTCAGAAGTTACAACCCTATGCCCTTTGAGTGAGGCTGGAGAGTTGGGAACCAACAATTCTGTAGAACTAGGTAAAAACAGGACAGTGTGCTTGCTTTTACACAGCTCGATTTAAAGCAAGTTTTTTTTCATTTCACCTCCTGAGGGGAGAGGGAAAAAATACTCTTACCAGCAAATCCCCCTTTGCTGTCCTCACCAACTGACCCCACTGCAAGTAATCTCAACCTACAACCATCAGATGGGCCATGAAAACTCTTCCTATTCCCTTTAAATGGAAAGGAGGTCCATTGGCTAAACCATTTAGAAGAAAATGGTCATCTGTAAATAAATCTTGGACACCTGGCCAGTCAGCTTCTCACTTCAGAGGGAATTTAAGGCTTAAGGTAAATCTAAAAATCATAATAATTGACTGCTGCAGCCTAAATGTCAGAATGAATGTTCATTGCCTTCCGAGTTGAGCATCCTTTTTTATGTGGAAGAAAGAAATACAGTACCTAGCTCCTGTGAGAAGGGTAGCAGACACAAAAGCAAATTTTTATGGAGGGCTAAAAAGTTCAGAGAATTGCTCAAAACCTAGCTGCTTGCCAAGCATTGTCTGAGCTGCTTTTCATCAAAATGCTGTGAGAGTAACTCTCTCTCTTATACCCAGAATTTGGTTTTGGACTGAGTTGAGTCACTATGTATATAGTTTGTATATGAATATAAGCATCTCTTTAAAATAAATCTACAAATATATATGTAAATAGAAATATCTGTGAATATATCTAAATATAAATTTGTTATGACTCATACCAAACTTAAAAGCCTACACATAAACCACTACAAAAGAGGTGCTGTGCAGAAAATATTACTTATGATGTAGTAGCTGATGAGATGAAATACCAAGCTTAGTAAAGGCCCATCACTTTGAAATTACAAGATGACTGTTCTACATTAAATCTGAGCGTGGCAGGGAAGCAATTTGCTAGATTAGTCGTGTGCTGCCTGTGAAAAAATGATAGAAGTCTGTAGATTGTATTATTGAAATGCTTGGTAGGGAGGAAAAGCTGAGTAAACTTTATTGCTGTCAAAAGAGTCATAGCCTGGGATATTGGGCACAGCAAGCAGCGACGTGTGCCTGTGCATCTACCTCAGCCTGTCCTGTGGCTTCTGCTCAGCAGGAAGCCTCTTCCACATTGAGGTGTGCTCAAGCTCTTACAGGTAGTGTTGTGAGGCAGTACCCAGAGCAGCTGCCTTCCTTTCCAAAGCAATAATTGCTGACAGGGAGCAGCTGCTGCTTCTGCTGGTGTTAGACAGCCTGAATAAGCTTGGTGTTGCCTTGTGAAAGAGGCCTCAGCATCCCTGAGTCACTTAAAATTGAAAACTGGAACACAGCAAGTTCCACCTGAATAGGAGGAGGAACGTTTTTTACTGTGAGAGTGGCCACATGCTGGAACAGGTTGCCCAGAGATGTTGTGGAGGCTCCTTCTCTGGAGAGATTCAAAAGCCCTCTGGACAGAATCTTTTGAGGAGCTGCTCATTGGCACAGTTAAGTTTTAACTTTTTTAACTTCACAAGGGTTTGTGTGTGTCTGTTGAATTGATAGATTATCCCTGGAGATGGAGATGATGCTGTTTCCAGCAGTCATGGGCAACCAGAGCAGAGTCTTAAATGTCAGCACTGTAATCTGCTCCATAGCTGGGTAATGTCATCTTGGACGTGGCAGACCTCTGTGGTGATTTTTATCTTGTTTCTTTTATGTTGGTGGTTTGTTTGGTTTCTTTATTTTTCACTCTGTAATGGAGCAGATGAGGCACAGACAAGTGAACCTAGAGTGGAGTAAAATGTGGCATTGTGGCAGGCTTGAGAGGGCTTTTCAGTCCAAGCTCTGAGCCTCCAGTTGAAGGATGAGCAGGATTTGGGGCCTAACTAGTCATGCTGTGTGATGAAACACAGTCCTTGCTGGTCCTCTGGATGGGACTGGCAGAAGAGCTGCAGGGAACAGCTGGAATTTATGCAGGGTGGTGTGCAGACTTCCCTCATCCATCTGCATTCTTGGCCCTGGGAGCTGGAGGGGGCTAATGGAGCAGGTTAGAGGAAGGGCTGAAGGGCTTGTATGGTAGCAAACAGATGTAGTTCCTCACTGGTGACCTTACTCCTCTGTATCCCATCTCTGATCTATCTTTATGCTGTGTCAGTATCACAATTTAATTCACAACTGGAATGGAGGACTTGCTTTTTCAATTAGTGCCAAATGTGAGACAGGCTGTGAAAATAACAGGGCTGTCTCATCCCACTGGGGACGTGAGGTACGCTGTTAGGGAAAGCCTCCACCTGGCATTTAGAGAAACAGGGCAAGAGTTATCAGCATCTTCTAGAAGAAAACAGATGACTGCAGTACAGACATGGTCATTCCATTTGGGAATGTGATGAGAAAGGAGAAAAAAGCATTTGACTCCCTCCTGAGGGGCGTGGTGGCTTTCAAGGCCATCTGTACTTCTCGTGTCAGACCTGCTGCAGGGCTGTGGTGTGAGAACCCCTCTGTGCAGAAGAGGAGAAGGATGTTTCATGAGATGTCGTGTTAAATGCACATCCTTTGACCATATGTGGTATGCCAGCCAGCTCTGCTCTTGTGCATGCAGACACTCAGCTTTGTGGGCATGCATGTGTGCGTCCTGCAGTACACTGGTGTCAGCTGCCACCTCTTCTCTCCCTCCTTGTATGCACAATTAGAAAAATAAAGTACTTCCAAGAAAAGCTAAATGATCAGTTACCTTTGTCAGTGCCATTTGTTACTTAGATTGATTTTTTTTTTTTTTTTTTCCTAGAGGCATCACTTATGGTTTGAACCCTTTTCTGGTAGAGGCAACTCACAATACTTTCAGTGTGTGTTTTTTACGTATCCGCTCTGTGGGAAATTTTCAAAAGGGTAGAAAAGGTTTTGGTGTGACTGCTACATGCTTTAATTTCCTCTGCTTCTTTGAGACCCTGCTGAAATCGAGTGTGTGTTACTAAGCCCAGTACATGGCAGCAACTGCTCCATCTAAAGAAGTGCTCCTTTGGCTTGGCAGCTGTGGTTGGTGTTTTGAATTGATACGAGGGGAATATGTGTGTGTGTGTCAGTGGGGAATAGTAGTTCTTCTGTGCCCTGAAGATATAAAAGCTGCCTCTGATACTTCTGTTGAATACACATTTTCACAAATGATCTCTCTAGACTTCCCAGATCACCCATTCTTGGGCTGTGTGCTTAGGGATTTAAAAGTATTACTTACTGTGTCTGAAAGGAGATGTGGGGTTTTTTTTTAATCTGCTCCAGACAGACCCAGTGGGCACTCGGGAGAATTTAACAAAACCAGCTTGTTTACCCCTTATATGGCTTGAAGTGGTTTGCTCAGCTCTCTAGGAAGCCCTATTCAACCTCATTTAAATGTAGTAAACAAAAAGGGTCTCAAAATTGTGATTCAACACTGTAACAGGATGCTGAGAGAGCTCCATTTAAGCAGTGGAAGTGTAAGAAGCTGGTCTAGAAATAGGATTCTCTCTTTTGAGGAGTGATTGGTCAGGGAAGTAGCTAAGACCCAGACAGCTTAGCCCTGTGTGTCAAATCGAAATGTGCGTAAAGATGTGCTTTACATGTTGATGATCCCCACTGGCTGAGAAGGGGAGGAAGCACAGCACCACTGTTAACTCTGCTCACAGAGCTCTGAAGTGTCCAGCTCCCAGAGCTCTCTGTTCCTTTAGGATTGTGTGTCCTGGTGGCACTGAGCTCCTTGATGCCCTTGTGGGCACTGGGATGTTACCCTTCACTGTGGGGCACCTTGGCCAGGTGTCCCACATGACTGACTCTGGCACAGAAAGAACCAGGGAAGAAACCCCTTTGTTGAGTGCAACTGTGGTTCTTGGAGATTTTGTAGATTTGGGTCAAAAATTGAGAGTGACTTGTCAACATTGATGCAAGGTGTGTGGAATGGTGCAGATGCTGAGTGTGTGACCTGTTTTATGTCAGTGAATCTACATATTTATTAGCACTTGGTAGCTGCTAGGCATGTTCATCTCTGATATTTAGAGAGCACCTGATTTATATCTTCACTTTGCTAAATTTGCCTGTGTTTTTATTGCATGAAACCCAGAGATATATAGATGTGAATCAGATGACTTTTGCTGTATTAAGCTATTTCAAGGAGGATAGTGACAGAGTACTCGGAGCCAAATCCTCCCTCTGACTGTCTGTAGTGAGTCACTAATTGCAAACTGTATACTGGCTAATAAAATATGTTGGCACAATACTGTTGTCCCATGTTGTAATTACAGAAGATAAATTCAAATATTTCAAAATGACAGTGAGTGCCTGTACTCATGTGAAGGGAAGGGAACCTCAAATTATTTGAGATGCGAAGGAAGGAATTCTTCAAAGCTGCCTGAGGATCTGAAGACTAGATTATTATTATCTTTTAATATCTAAATTTATTGCCTAAACCCTTTCCAGCAATCTCAGTGCTGTGTTAAGTATAATTTGACTTAGCCTGAAAGGTGTCCATATGCTCCTACAGCACCTGGAAACACAAGAGCAAGCATCAGTGTTGGATCTTTGGAAGGAATTGGTCATTCCCAATGTGGCTGCCTGTGGACCAGTGCTATTACCGTATTTGGCATAAACAGGCAGCAGGGATGAAGAGTGGTTTCTATAAACAGAGCTCTCTCCAGCAGAGGCCCTGTTTCCCATAGACACTTGGATGAGTGCACAAAGCAGAGGTCAAAGTTTGGTCTCTTTGACTGAACATGTGTTTATGGTAATTTTTATTAACTTTGGTTTCAAGGGAAGCGATCCGAGTGCTTTGCCAAGTAACTGATAACAGCATTTGTAGGATGGGAGGCAAGAGGGATTGCTCCAAGGGCTGCTGGTCCATGTGGTCTATGCTGAACCCCATGTAGGACTGGGACACTAGCTCCTGCTGCAGGGCTTCAGAGCAGGCCAGGTGCTCTCCCGAGGTTCTGTGCAATGCCCAGAACACCAGGCTGTGGCAGGCAGGGCAGGAAACTGGCTGGAGTCCCTAAACAGTTTGGTCAGACACAGTCTCTGGTTGTAACATGTACTTTCTCATTTTTGTTTTGTTTCTGTAGATGTGTGTAAAACCAGTGCACCTTAGGAGGGAATTAATTATGCCCCAAACACTCGTTTGTTTGGGTTTTTTTCTGCAGTAAGGAGGAATGTCCCACAT
The DNA here is from genome assembly GCA_013389925.1 of Aegithalos caudatus. Lineage (NCBI taxonomy): Eukaryota > Metazoa > Chordata > Aves > Passeriformes > Aegithalidae > Aegithalos > Aegithalos caudatus. The sequence goes on along the minus strand of WEIU01019865.1, from coordinate 1,059,547 downwards.
GGCTGGCTGATAATACTTCAAGTAAAAGAGCTGAGGCTGTCCCTTTACTTTAAAATATGGAGGTTCCTTTCTTTGCCAAAGTGCTAGCTTGACTGATAGAGACTTAAAAATCATCTTCACTTAGATCTATAAACAATTTCAGTACACCAGTAGGCTTAGGGCTTCAGTTACTCCATTAGCCTGGAGGCCAAATGTGAAAGTCTAAGAGAAAATCAAACTCACTTAGACAAAAGATCAGTTTTAAATTTCAGATTGCTTGGACTGTATTTTTCAGAGCTCTCAATAATAGAAAATGGAGGTTTGATACATTGCCAAGAATCACTGGGACTGCCTTAGGTGTGCACACACTGTACCAGTACTCCAAACTCAGGACAGAAATAGTAACTTCTGTTTCCAATTTGGACCCATAGGTTTGCTCATGTGCCAGGAAGGAGGACCTGTGAGGAAACAAGTGAGCAGGCTTTCCTGTCTGTGCTGTAGGTCATGCCAGGTTTCAGACTCTGACAGGTGTTGCTGAGCTCGTGATAGCAAAGAATAGCAGTGATTTTTCAAGTATATACTCAGCTACATCTGCCTAACAGGCTTAGGACTGAGATCTGCTAATGAGATCAATAGGACCTTGCATGAACACACAGCAAGCTAGATGTGCTGATGGACTCTGACTACATGTCAGCTGTGTTAAAAGTGTAAGTTCCTGCAAATCCCTATTACAGACTGTGTCTTTGGGTGGTGAAATTTGTACAAGGCATCATGTCTGATGTGTCACAGCAACCCACAGCTCTGGGACAAATGTATAAACGCAGCATGGTCAGGCTTTGCTGTTGAATGTTTTATACTGTTGCAGGTAAATTTTTATGCACTGTGCAGAATCTGTGTTCATTTAGGCAAACTCTAAATGTAAGGAAGGGGCCTTCAGGACAGAGTCTTCTGATCTTGTGGTTGTGTAGGCCCTCATGAAGACAGTGACTGCAAATCACTCTCTGCTGGCAAATATCTAGCACTCTCACACCCTTTCACTATAGATGCAGCATAACTGTAGAACTTACGATACTAGGCCTGCTTGGTAAAAACTTAGAGTTAAACACAAATTTCAGAATTGCAGGCAGAAAGGCAAGAAATCACTTCTGTGTCATCCGTGTGGTAAGTCACCCTTTCTGTACAACTCCATTCTTCTGTCAGTGTATTTCATGGCAGTGCACTACTTGAATCTTCCTAGAAAGGACATGTTCAGGGGACTCTCTTTGGTAAAAACTTTTCTTTTTTTTTTTTTTTCCCTCTGCTGTCAGACCAGTGCTGGCTGTGCTGCTTACAGATTAACCTTTCTGCTGAGAAATGGCACTGTGAATGCTTTTCAGGACTCACCAACACATCTGAATTCTTCTCTGTCCCCAAACACAGACGATATGTCCTTTGATGTCTCCTGGTTTGCCGTGCGCTCCTTTGCGCTGGACAGAGAGCCCGTCCTGCTGGCCTCTCTGGACCGGAGAGGGATCGTGACACAGAGCAGGAGGAATGGGAGCAGCGACCTCAGCCTGGAGAGGATCAGCCCTCTGGAATTCCGGCTGCGTGTGCACGGCTGCCAGGACCATGACTTTGGGAACCACTACTGCCAAGTGACCCCGTGGGTGCGATCGGCCACGGGCGTGTGGCAGCGGGAGCCTGACATCAAAGCCAAGCCCATCTTTCTGTCTGTGAAAATGGATGGTAAGAGACTGAAACATGTGCTCTGCATTTAGGTTTTTAACACCTTGTTACGTCTTTTTGTGGCAAACATTCCCCAATAACTACTTTTAAAGGTGCAGTCTGGTAGTCTCATTAGATTTTGTCATGTTTTTTATGGTTGGCAACTTCTGATTCAAGATTCTTCAGAGCAGAAGAATCTGTTCTGCCTAAACAGTTGATAGACATAAGACTGGAGCATTTTCTTTCCTGGTCACCTCTTGGTGATGTCTTCCATAGCTGAGGCATCTTTCAGTCAAGGGGACAGTATTCTTTCCAAGTGTTAACCCTTCTGCTGCCTTGGTTTGCAGAATGGGCTGTGTGGATTAGTCACGTTTGTCAGAGTGTCAAATCACCAATGAGAAAATCAGAGCTCTGACTCCTTCCTCCCTCTCTAATGACAACTCATGTTGCTCTCTGTACTTTATGCCTTGTCTGCTTTCCAGCCAGAGTTGCAAGTGTTGCTAGACTTCACGAGGAGGAAGTTGCAGACTAGACACTGCATTCAGCACATAGCTAAGGAGGAAAATGAATACAGGAGGGGTTCTGAACTAGTTGCTTTCTAGATACTTGCAGGAGAGGTCATTCTTGGAAGTTCCATGAACTTGAAATGAACAAGGAGCTGTTGTTCTCCCCACTGATAACTATTAAAACTTCACTTTGTAAACTCCTTTCAGTTCTTACTGCCTTTTAGCTGAGCAGTAGGTACTTCAAAATCAATTTTTTTGTTTAGGCACCAGCTTTGAAGGTTGATTAGACAGGGTAAATGTATAGTAATTCTAATAATTCAAAGCATAAAGGAGCCCACTCCTTGCTTTTTTGAAATGTATTACAAAGAATGCAGCCACACTCTGCCTCTGATGGGGAAGCAATCCAATGCTTTTGTTTGGAGAAATGTGTGATAGGATGACTCTTGGAATAAACTCTACTTTGCTATCCCACTCCAAGGCTCTTCTGGTGCTTTCAGCCTCCTCAAGGCTTTGAAATTACAGAGGAAGAATTAGGGTGAAGTGGAAAGGGAGAGACTAAAAAGACCAATTTTTCAAATCTGGGAAGATGAAAATCAAGAAGGAAAATTAGAGTAATTTCTTTCTGAAATAATTAATCTGCCCCTGACTGAATAATGTGGAATTTTCTCCTTTTTCAGGCAAGAAGAAATAAAGGGCATGTCCGAATTTCTCGGTGATATCTAACACCTCTGCCTTCCTTTTCCAGTTCTGAATGCTTTCAAGTACCCCCTGTTGATTGGCATTGGTCTGGCCACCGTCATTGGACTCCTATCCTGCCTTATTGGCTACTGCAGCTCCCGTTGGTGCTGCAAGAAGGAAGTGCAGGAAACGAGGCGGGAGCGTCGCCGGCTAATGTCGATGGAGATGGACTGAGCACAGGGGCTGGACACACTTGCATCTTGGGAGAGACTCACAGGGCTCTTGGATTGTGTTGAGACAATTGCTCACAGGCCCAGACAATACAGTGTGTTTGCTCTCTGATTTCAGCCTGGACCTCGAGCTTCTCCTTGTTACACGTCGTGTCCTGAGAACAGTCAGGCCGTATTTAGCGACTTGGGAGTTGTCCTTTTCCAGCAGCACTTTCTGCATAGGGATTATGTCCTTCTAATGTACAAACTGTTGAGCCTTCTTTCAGCAGGGCCCTGTGACAAAATTCATTCATGTTTTGATTGTTTGTTCATTGGTTTTATTTCCCCCCTCGTGGTTTTGGAAAGATGTCCCTGTGTGAAAGCAAGGTGGGCAGGATGATGAATGGGAAAGAGGCAGGTAAAAGGGTTAGACTATCACTGTATTAACTAATCTACCTTTCCCCTCTACCCCAGCACACCATCCTGTTCCCTTTCTTTTTCCACCTTGGTATCTCAGAGACTTCTCTGTGTTGGGTTGAAGGCTGGGGAAGGTTCCTGTGCTGGAACCATCATGAGGCTGTTCTGACAAAGAATTGTTTTATGGTTGTCAGCATGCCTTCTCTTCCCTGGCTTTCCAAGAGATTGCAGTTAATCCTGACATGTAACTTGCCTGGTGGAGGTCTTTGAAGCACTTTTTATAAACCTTTTGTTTCCAGTGCTCAAAGCTCTTAGCTGTGGTGAGTAGGGACTAACTTGGCACCCCTGAAGAGTCAATCCTCAGACAAGCATTTGATGGATGTCTGCCTATGGCCACCTTCTCCCCCACCCTTTCACCTTCTCTTCTCCCCACTACAGCTGCTCACATCGTGCCTGAGACCCTGTTCTGCTTGTGGCAGGGGGGCACGTGGTATCTAGGGACAAGGCTCAGCCTTCTGCTGGCCTCAGCAGGGAGGCTGGAGACCTTGCTCCCCGGGTGATGGTGTGACTTAGGAAATTAGTAAGAGATGGATCTTCATCTGCACTTGGCCAAGTGATCATGTTTAGAGACTTGTAAACTATGTATTACCAAATGCACAGACCAGACTTCAGTGCTGCTTCTGCCAGTCACTCACTGGTAACCCTCGAACCTGTGAGCAGAATCTGAGATCTGCAGTAGCTGCAGTGCAGCTCAGGGTAGGAATAAGAGCAGGCCCAAGAGGGCAGGAAGAATCCTTCAGGTTCCAACAGCCCTGGTCCTGAGCATGGGCCTGCAGCAGGGCTTTTCCCCATGGGCTTGAGACCTATTCCTCGGTGCTATAGTACAGAAGTCCTGCTTTGGTCTTCCAAATACACTGATCTGGCTCCTGAGAGGGGGCAGCACCTTTGGCAGGCAGTTCTGTCTTCCCAGCACAGCTGGTGTTCTAAGCAATAAAGGTCAGAATAAAGATACTGTGTACAAACAAATGAGGAAATAGAGCTTCACCACAATCTGATGTCGCAGCCATGGTTTGGCTTGCATCAAGAAGGGTGAGAAATGCAGAGATGAGGCCAGGGCTCAATCCTTACCATGATCTTAAGATAAAAGATGGTAAAGAAGAGCATCCATGGAAGGTGGCTGTGATGTGCTGTTGCCTGATTAGACATTAGTTATGTCCTAGACAATCTGCTTCACTAATAGCTCATCCCGCTGCATATTCCAGGGGAGCTGCAGGTCTGGTATTTGGGCTATGAAGGTTTTTTGTGGTAAGTTTTCTTAGTGTGGATTTTTTTTCTCCTGTCTTGAATTGTGACCTTTTTTCTGAGGCTGATGCAAAGGGGTTTTCCAGAAGGCTGCTCTGTATCCTGTGTGTGAACATGCATGCAGTTACATCTGTGTGGATGGAGGTGTCCAGGGATTTGTTCAAAGATGAATATGAAACATCTTCAAAATGGTCTTAATTTTCAGAGTTGGGGCTTGCAAGTTGTTATTTGACTCTTTAAGATATTTCATGTAGTATTCCAAAACTGGGACCCCCAGCCCTATGAACCTCTAAAGACTTTGGCCTGAAGGTACATGGCAAGTTTTCTTTCTGGCATGATGTTTTTCTTTCTGGAAGAGCTCTGAAAAGGCCCCTGTTGCAGGCAGACTTAGCTGCCTTTCCTAAAGAACAGGGCAGAAGCAGTCTCTAGCTTCCACTGTGAAAGCCCAGAAATCTGTAACAATGCTTTCCAAAGGAAGGGAGTTCAGGAAAGGATTTACTCAAATACTATTTTGACAGCAAGAATTTTTCTTCCTCTCCTGTCTCTGCTGTAGTGAAGTCTTGCTTTTTCCTGGGGTGTCATGAAACACTATCCTGATGTTTGGGATGCTGGCTGATCTGGCAGCTTCTTTCCTGCATTAACATCTGCTTTCTTCTCAGAAGGCTTGTGGCATTGGGACATCTTGGGAGGGGTGGAAGTGGCGATTCTAAGCACAGCATCAGTCACTTTTTGTCCTGGCAGACTGACTCCCTGTCTATCTATGCCCTTGGTTAAGTTTTTAGGGAGAGAGGATCGTGACCGTAATGCAATAATTAAGGAATGGACAAGCAGGGAGCTGCCAGCTCTTCCCAAACACACAACATAGCACACTTCCTCCCTGCTGGAAAAAATCTCAGGGTTATTTTGGTTAGGGCTCCCTTCTTCTCTAGTGAAAGGTCCTGTGTCCTTATCTAATGCTGACCTTCCTTCATGGCCCATAACAAACCACCTTTGTCACTCCAAGTGTAGGAAGTTTGCCACTAGCTTGTACTGCTGACAGCCCCTTGGAAAGCAATGCTGCATCCCATTCCACCCTGTGTTTGCTGTCATTGGAAGGCTAGAAGCTGATGGGCTACACCTAGCCCCCAGGTTTCCTTCTACTTGTGCCAATTTTGTATTATCCCCTTTTTTAAAAATTGAGTGTGAGTCTTCTCTCTAAGGGAAAAAAAAAATCGAGGTCACTTTTCGTGTTTTTTATTGTTATTGTTATTATTATTATTATTTTGTGTGTGACCAGGGTTTGTGTGAGTGGAGGTGTGTGTGCATCTGGTTGTGTATTAAACCTGCAGAGTATCAGAAGAGTAAGCTGCCTGTGGAGCAGTACAAGCATCCATATCCTCCCTGCTGCAACCTGTGGTGTTGTCAAAGTATCCTAAGGGCTCACATTGATCTTCCTCTGTTTGCATTGCCACGTCTCCTGGTAAAGCTGGTAAAAAAATTCCTCCAGGCACTTGGAATTTCGATCCAGGGCAACCTTGAACATCTTACAGCAGAAGGGCAAGATATTTTCTTTCTTTTGTTTTAATTTCAAAGTTATAAAATAAAGTTTTGGGCACAATTCTGGAATGCAGGTACGGAATAGTTCTAACAATGCTGTGTAAATTGTTTCTTTTTATGTTTAAAATAAAGAGCGAGCCTTTTTGATTATGTCTGTGCTGTGGGTCTGGATGTTGGAGCTATGGGCAGTTCTTCCCTTGTTTCCTGCATGTATGCAGACACTATTGAAGGTATAAAATGTAAACCCCACAGTCCTGTTTCCAGCACTGTTTACCCTGTAAAATAAGCATGAGCCCTATTTTACAGTAAGTTTTAAATATTTGCCTACATTTCTGGGATGAATTGAGAAGCATAATTATTTTCTGAGTCTATTGTGTTTCTACCCCACTGTAAGTCAGCCTTTTTTGTTGGGAGAGTTTTATTTTGATTAGCTAAGGCCAGGAGTCACAGTTGGGAGTGTATATTTAATATCTGCTGTAAAACCTGGCATTAGATGTTGAGTCTTTCTTGACCCCTTCATGTGGCTTCTCGTTTCCAAGGTACCAGGAGGAAAATCAATAGTGTTGGAAGAAAACTTTCTGCTTTTTTTGCAGATGGCTGAATTTAGGAAGTTTTTTTACCTCCAGCAAGCATGCAAAGACACCAGAATCATACAGCAAGGAGGTGACTTGCTGTCATGGTTTAATCCCAGCTGGCAGCCAAGCCCCATTAAGCCACTCGCTCACTCCCCTACCAGTGGGAGGGAGGAGAGAATTGGAAGGGTAAAAGTGAAAGAAATACATGTGTTGAGATAAAGATAATATAACAGGGAAAGCACAAGCCATGTGCTCAAGCAAAGCAAGGAATTCCTTCCCTGCTTCCCACAGGCAGGCAGGTGTTCAGCCATCCCCAGGAGAGCAGGGCTCTGTCACGCATGGAGGTGACTTGGGAGGACAAACTCCATCACTCTGAATGTTCCCCTTCCTCCTCCTTCCACCAGTTCTGTGTGCCCAGCACGGCACCCTCTGCTCTGGGATATCCCTGGGGTCACCTCTCCTGGCTGTGTCCCTTCCCACCTCCTTGTGCCCCCTCAGCCCACTCGCTGCTGGGGTGGGGTGAGAGGCAGAAAAGGCCTTGGCTTTGTGCAAGCTGTGCCCAGCAGTAAGGAAAACACCCCTGCATTATCAGCACTGCTTCTAGCACAAATCCAAAACACAGCCTCATGCCAGCTACTGTGAAGAAAATGAACTTTATTCCAGCCAAAACCAGCACAGTTGCTGGTAGTTGTTTTCCAGCAGAAAGGAAGTTGTTGGAGGCAGCAGTGGTTTTGGGAGAGCAGGTCAAGGTGAGTTTGTTTTCAGAGTGTTGTTTGCTCTCTCTGAGCAGGCTGCAGTGCAGGGCAGGTGACAGCAAAGCGTGTACCTTTGGCTTCTTTCTAGATGGAAAGGTGTGCTCTGCAGAGTGTGCTTGCAGGAAGCTGGGAGGTGGCACCAAGCTCTCAATCCTTAAGGAGCAACAGGAGCCATCAGCTGAGATCCAGGAACATCATAAAGGGTCCCCCAGCAGAGCCTCTGCCAGCTGTAGGTGTGCAGCACACACATGTGCAGCAGCAAGGAGTGGTGTGCTTGTGGAACAGCAGTGCTTGGCCTCCAGCTGTGCAGGTTACAGCTCACAGGTAAGTCTGGATTTGCTTTTATGAAATTCACTTGCCTCCCCCACCCCTGGGATCACCTTAATACCGTTCTTGTAAACGTGCTAGGATTTTGTCTTAAGGAAGAAAGCTGAAAAATATAAGTCTGGAAACGAAAGGGGGTCCTGGCAAGTTAAGTGCTGGGTATTGCAGTGAGTGATAGGAGGTGTCAGGTCTCTAACACACCTTGTACCTGCCATGGGCTCAGCTTGGCCAGCTGCAGACAGAGGTGTGGCCTGCTGCCATGGGAGCAGTCTGAAAAGAACTTTTGTGCCACAGCCTGAGAGTTAATTGCTTTCATAACACCAGGCTCAGGCAACATGCTTGGCTGTCCTTTTTCTCTGACAGGACTTGGTGGTGCTGCTGTGGCTCTGGCTGGCTGCCCTGCTCAGGTCAGCCTCTCTGGGCTGAAGCTGACTGGATGCATGAGAAGACCTGCCACCTCCTTGTCAGGGGAAGCCCAGTCATGCAAATCTTCCAAGGAAATGTGTGGCTTTGGCCTTTCCTGTGGGACTTCCCACACTTCTGTGACTGCAAGGGGCTGAGGGCTGCACAGCAGGTATCAGGACAAATGGTGTTTCAAGAGTCTTTGGTGACTTAGCAAAGCTGTGGGATGTGCTAACTGAAGGAAAAGCCACTTCTCATTCTTGTGCCAGGCAAATACACCTTAAATGCCATGTGTAGCCTTCAGTCAGACAGCCTTTTGCCAGGGGTCTCCTTCTGCTACTCAGGAAATGGCATTGTGTTGTAGGCAGCAGATGACTGATCCTGAGAGCTCCAGGGGAATGCCTGGGTTATTGAGGAAAGCAGGCCCTGTGGATTCCCAGGTCCCTCAGAAGAGCTGCCATAGACACAAGCTGTTCTCCTCTACCTGGCAGCAGAGTTGCATTCCATGAAGTGCCAGAAGCATAATAGCATGACTGCTTCCACCTCTGCCAAGGGGGTAGAAAGGGAGGACTTTGCAATACAGGCCTTGTGAAAGCAAGTTAGCATGATATTTTACTTTGTTCATCTGGGATTTTAAAACCTCCAGCATGTGCTGGGCCTTAGAGCAGACCACAGATTTATTCTGAGCACACCTCTGTTGTTGTCAGAGGTGAGTGATGAAGCTGCAGACAAATGGACACAAAGTTCTCTTTCTTCTTGGCAACTTAACCTGGTTTATGCCCTCTAGTTCCTTGCTTGTATGATCCTGGCAAGGTTTGACACACTTAATGGATGGTAAGGAGTGCCAAAGACACTAAGTTCCTAAAAGTTTCCTAAAGGGTGGAGCTAGAGAGAAGGGAGGGTGAACTTCCAGGGCTCTTTCAGGAGAGCTGGCAATATGAATTATTGGGCATCTGAGCACCCAGAGATGTCTGAGAGGATGGGACTGGTGTTGCCTTTGGAGCTCTTGTTGCCTCTGTGCTGACTTCAGCTCTACAAAGGCCCTGGCATGATGTGCAGTGGCTGGGATGCTAGGAGTGTGGCAAACAAGGAAAATATCCATGCTGCTTAGCACCTGCCTGGATGTATGAAAGCTGTGTGTGGTTACAGCCAAATGCATGTTCTGAGTGCAAGTGCAGTAGTTATAACCTCCCCTCTGGTGTTCAGTACATCCTTTTGCTGTCCTGAAAATTGTTTGCTGATTTAGTCTGTGTTTTCTTCCCTCTGCCTTACCTCTTCTGTTTTTCATGCTTCCCTTCAGGAGCCTTTTCTTGCCTTTGTCTCTCTGCATCTAAAGGACAAAGGACTTTTGGGCTTCTGTCTCTCTGGAGGAGAGCAGGGGTACATTGTTATAGTGTGTTCTTGGGTCATCTCTGAGAGCTCAGGCTGCAGAACTCCAGCCCAGGGCCCACTGCAGAATCACCTGCAAGGCTGGCACCCTGAGCACATACACAGAAATGTTTTGTAGCCACTTTCCTCATGAGGACTCCAGGCAATATGCAAGGAGGGTAAGCATTTCTGATGGGCAAGTGATTCCAAAGAGATATTTATATTCCCTTTGCCAAAGCAGAAGGGACAGTTTTTCCTCCTAAGAAAGATGGTTTAGCCTTTGTTCTCCATCTGCTTGCTATCATAACACAAATTCTGCTCAGTGTCTAGGAGCTCCAGACAAGTGACCACTGTGTGGAACATTTTCGTTTTTCAGGATAACAACGATGTGATTCATTGTTAACACCCAGGATAGCTACCCTGGACATGAGAAACAGGTAATTAAAGAATGTAATTTATCTGAGCTTCTCGAGATACCCATCTCAGAATAAGAACCTGAAGGCACTTGTTTCTCACTATTGCTGTAGAGGAAAGCACAGCTCATCTGAGACATAAGAATTAGGCAAGATACTTTTATACTTTTGTATTAAAGTATTGGGCAGACAGGTAGGGGCTGAGGGAAATGAGGTAATGGCAGCTCCCTCTAGTGACAGACTGGGGATGAGGGAAGAAGTCCCAGCAGGGAGCTGTGGTCATTATTCAACCAACAGACAGGTGATGGGTCCTCAAGTTCTCTCCAAACATAGCTTATGTTTCCGTGAAAACACTTCCAGGATGGATTTTGATCTCGATTTTGTTACTTGTGTAACACCTCTGCCTTTGTGTAAGAGTTCTTGGATGATGGTTATCAGGATGAATCCAGTCTACTCTATATTTTTCATCCTTTTGCAGGCTCCTAGATTTCAGCCAGGCAGCTTTTCTGCTGTGTGGTACTGGAGTCCACCGTCCCTCCTACTGAGGTCCCTGGTGTGTTATCCACAGTGTCCAGTCCTTCTGGAGGTGTCTTTCCTAGTACCTATACCAACAGGGAGTGACCAGGCTTCTTGGAGTATTTAGAGCCAAATCATTGCCATAAGGTGGCAGTTAAAAAAAAAAAAAAAAAAAAGAAAGTATCTTTCTATTTTATTGTGGTTTTGGCTTTCTTCTGCAGGAACAGACCTTACTAGTTGGTTTGTGTCACTGCTCACTCTCTCCCCTGCCCCCATCACTGCAGGCTGACAAGCATGGCCTCTTCCTCTAGATCAGAAATGTCCATCTCTGATTTTTTTTTTCAGGTAGAGCCCCTTCAGCTCAGAGCACTCAGACTGGTAGAATTATACATTTCATTAGAAATAAGATGTTAAGGTCCTTTTGAAGTTGGTGGCTTTTCCTGTAGCTTTTCAGGTCCGTGCTGAGATGTCTTTGCCTTGTGCCATTATCTTTTTTTTTCTCTCTCTCTTCTTTCTGTCTCCTACAGTTCCCTGCATGGATGAATGCAGAAAAGGTCTTTTCAGAAAAGGTCTATAAAGGTCTTTTGTAAGTTGCTATTCATTAAATTCCCTCTCCTCGACCCGACTGTGTACAGTGTTAACAAGACAGCTCTCGGGACCCTTGGGCATGGCACTGCTGTCTTTAAACCCTCCTTTACCTCGTGTCACTGGTGGCAGCAGCGTGTTGCCAGAGTGTCACCTCTTCCCAGCTCGACTGACACCCACATTTCAGTGGTGAGAGGTGTTCTCCAAGTCCCTGAGAGTAGCAGGGGAGTTCTGCACGCTCTCTTGTGTGGAAAGTGTCAGACAAAAGGAAGATAGCTGCTGCTGTGTTGCAGTACTGAGCACATCCTTTATCAAGCCCTTCAGTGGCAACGTTGAAGGGGGAGTTGCTTTCACACTGAGACTGACAATCGGAGCACAAACAAGTGAGATGTACTGTGTACATTCACAACTCTTCCTGCCATCTCTGTTTAATCAAAGCAGTGTACCCTGCAGGCTTTCCCTGGAGTTCACTGCAGCTCCTGCCTTTTGTTTGAAGGGAATTTGTTTGGCTCAGAGTAAATATAACTTAGCCTTTCTGTGACGATAGCCAAGACACGTTCTGCAGTGCAAATGGAGGACAGCAGCAGCAGCAGCCTCAGTATTGCCTGCAGTTTCTATTCTATTTCTCTGTTCTTGTGGTGCTTGTGTGACAGTGAGGGCAATGTAGAGTGGTGTTGTCCAGAGTGCTCTTCCCAAACCTAAGGAGGTTGAAAAGGTGACATATAGAATACAGTCATATCTACTGCATGGCCAGGTACAGCTCCCTGGTAGCTAAACACACCCAGCCCATCATGTTAATATTACATTGGGAGGCAAGGTTCCCCTGGTAACCCCTCAGGCCCCAGGCTGAGTTCCTTTGGACACCTGCATATGGATACTTGACGAGAGAGAAAGATGCTTTTGGAGCTTCAAGAGGAACTGAAGCTGGCAGTTCTGGGATTTTAAAAAGGACCACTCTGGCTCTGCTGTTGGGCCTTGCAAAGCCACTGCTATTCCTGTGATCTCAGAGGAGTGGGAAAGAGGGAGTTCTTTCAGGCAGATGAGCAAAGCCTTTGATGATAAGAGCTGTAAGTAGCTGTAGTTCTGCCACTGCTTCCTTGCTTTGTCATTTCAGGAGCACAGCTGTTTACTGGTCCCACGTTTTTGGCAGTGCTGGGCTGGCCCCACTTCCTCTGGTGCAGAAAACACTTCAGTGTCCTGGCTGATAAGAAAGGGCCTTTCTGTCTGTGTAGGTTCTTGGGGTTTTGTGGGGTGAGGTTCTTTCCTCTGTCAGCCCAAGTGCCCAGCTCCTCCCAGCAGTTTCCTGCCCACAGCTCCTGGATGCTCTGCTCACTGCAGTAGCCTGGCTCAGGGAAAAATCCATGCACTTCCACATTCACACACTGCCTCTGGATAGGCACGTGCTTCCTGAAGTGCCTTGGAACCCTCTGCCTACCTCTAGGACTGGGGAACACGGTTTTGTGCATATTCCACTTGGGTTTGTTAGGAGAGCACCTCCCTGCTGCAGCCACTGGTGCAGTGGGTTTTGGGAATTGGAGTTGTCATTTTCCCAGCCTAGACGTATTTAACAATTGGTTGCAGCAGTGGGTGTTTAATTCTCTTGCTAGCATTTCCAGGCCAGCTCTTTAATTTTATTTTTTTCAAACCCTATTGCTTCTGGAAATCCTGTAATCAAATCCAAGCTCTGTCAATCTAATTAGTTTTGAAGTGCAGAATCTCCATAACTTAGAGACCTAAATAAGCAGCTTAATATGAAAACCTACTTTCTCTCCCAACACGTAACAGCGTCCTGTATTCCCCTACAGAGATTCCTCCTGAACAACACCCCCTGCGACCGCTCTCCTATCCCTCTGTTAACCTCCCTCCTCTCTTCCCCGGCCTCTGCCCTGGCTGTGTCCACTGGGAACTGAAACAACCAGGCATTCCCTCCGCTGCTCTGCTTCAAAGAGCCTTTCATGATGCTGCTTGCGTAAAAGATGCTGATGCTGCTTCAGATGGCAGCGCAGAGCGGCCCGAGGGCGGCGTGGAGCAGCCCCTGGTGGGATGGGCAGGGCGGCTGCACTTGGAGACTCCTCGGTGACATCCTCGGGCCCCGTGTGTGCTGCAGCGCTGGGATTTGTGGAGGGCAGGCTGCACTCTTCTTTGACTTTTTTTTTTTCTTTCTTTTTCAGTGGGAATGATGGTGCAAATAGGAGCGAACGCCAGTTTGTTGAAAAAGAGTTGTGCGTGTTCTCAGCTGTATGTTACGCAGCGTGGCAAGAGTCCTTAGAAACTGCAACTGCACAAGGCAGGTGTTCCTCTGCTTCACAGACAGTTCTGCTCTTAGATTTCAATTTCTCTTGTTTTGCTTGTGCTTTTAATTTTTTCTTTTTGGTTTCTGCACTGTATTGTGGTTTTTTTCACTGCAAACCTTTCTGTGCTGCTGTGGGGTTTTGCTCATGAAGACCCTGACCTTGCCCTATGTTGGAGCCACATTGGAGTCCCATGAGGGCTGTGCAAGATCTGACTGTAGGCAGCAAACTTTCCCACCACCACGAGAAAAGGTATTTTCTTCACTTTTGCTAGTCTTCCCCCTTTTTATTATCTTTTTTTAAATTTTTTTTTTCCTTTTGTGGCTGTCTGGTTGTCCTGGGGGACCACCAGGCTCCACAGCACATCAGCGGGGAGATCTGTATCCACCGAGATCTCACTTGGCTCCCACAGCCCGAGGTGAAAGCCACGTGGCAGCGAGGCGAGCTCCCAGCAAAGCGAGCCTGGCTCCAGCAGGAGCTAGAGGGATTTGGGCATTTCTGCTTCGTCAGGAGGTTTCTGGCCGTGAGAGTGTGCCCGGGGGAGCGCGGCTGAGCCGGCGGCCTTGGGGAAGGCAGGCAGCAGGCCGGCTCGCTCTGTAATTGGGGGCAGCAACCAGCTGCCTTTGATGTCTGAGCCGGGATGAGAAAACCTGATGGCAGACTTCAAAGTCTGTTGCGCCAGCTCCCCTGATTATCTGTAGGCTTCTGGCGCGTCCCCCAAGACTGCCAGATTATCCCAGCTAATGCTGTGCTCTTCCCCATGTCCCCCCCACCCTGCCTGGCGCCAGCCTCTTGCTGTCAAGGCTGCAGCTTCCATTCCTCCCCGTCCTTCTGCCTCTCCACAGTCACCGTGGGCATACGGCAGTGGCGTTTTTGGGTGGGAGACGGAGCTCCTGAGACCTGTGAGGCAGAGGCAGCATTTTTGGAGAGCTTGCCTACAGCCTACACCTCTCTGCTGTATTCCCCCTCCCCACTTGGTCACAAGAGCCGCCTGAAATGTGGGGAGCCCTCTGCAGCTGCTGTTTGCAAGGCACAGAGGTGTTTACAGCCTTTCCCTGCCTTTCCCTCCTAGCAGCCTTTGGGAAGCAGGGCTCCCACCCACGCTGCCTCAGGACAGGATGCACAAGCTCATGGGGGCTGGAAGGAGAGGCCTGTGTTGGGTTTTTCCCCTTCAGCCTCTCTACCAGGACCTCACTCCCTCAGATTAGTCTCTGGTTCCTTTTGCCTCCTGCTCCGGTGCCTAGGGAGCCCCAGGCTGCTGGCAGAGCTGTGCTGGGCAGGCATTGCTGAGCTCTGGCTGGGATGGGGTGAGGAGGTGGCAGATCCTTGGGGCTGAGCTGAGGTCCTGGAACTCATGCCTCTCCCAGAGCAGTTTGCTTTCACCTGGGATATTGCATAACTATGACAGAAGCTCATGGGGAAACTCCTTTTTATGAGCTAGGTTTTATTTCCTCACAGAGCAAGCAACCTTGGCAGTGGCTGAAAACCCTTCCTGTGCAAAGCTGGGTTTGCCTATGACATGGTTTGAAATCTGATTTCCTTTGGATGGTCTTTCATTTGTTGTGACTTTTCAGTGGAAGACAGCAATGAATGTGATGGCTGCAGGCACAGGAAACCACAGCTTCCCTAACCCCAGGCGCCCAAATGGGGTGAGGGAACTCGGGGAGCCATACAGCCAGACTGGGATCTGGGTTACAGCCTTTCCCCTGTGCTTGCCTAATCCCTTTTGTGTCTCAACAGACTCCTCCCCCTGGAAATAAACACTGGGTACTGGGTCACCTCCTTCATCCTCAAGGCTTCCTCCAGAGCCTTTCTACCCTGATGTGGGGCTGATCCTGCCTTATTCCCATCTCTCCTCAGGCTCATTGCAGTGTGTAAGGCGAGTGTCAGCACTTGTCTAGCCAAGAGTTTTCCAAGTTGCTGTGGATGTTGCTGATGGCTGCTCTGGTCTTTTAGGCAGAGCCTCCACCTTGCTGCACTGGGCTTGGTAAAACTTTCCATGCTGCATTTTTGGTGGTGTTTTTCTGGAAAGCTTTGACCCAAAGTGGCTGAGCAGCATCCAGAAAGGGTGCTTCAAAGGGATTCAGGGAGAGGCAGGAGGAAGGAGAATGGGTACTTCAGTTCACCAAGTGGGGTGCCTGGGGACATGCAGCACCTGCCTCAGCCTGGGCAGAGACCCTCTGTGCTATCCCAGAAACATATTTCCCTGTCATTTCCTGCCTGGTGTCATGCCTGAGAAAATAGGGCAAGGGAATCATTCTCCCCATGGATTTGGACTCACTGATGTGGCTTCTACTGGCAAGGCAGTCTTTGTAAAGAATTCTCTGATCCTCTTCCTTCACTCTGCCCTGCTGTATGTCTGGTTGCACTGATTTCCCAGGGAGAAAGAGAGTGAGTTTTAGACTGTGCAGTCCCAGGAAGAGGGAGCTGTTGGTTTTGTCCACAGAGCATCATTATTGCCAGGGGTAGGGCTGGGCCAGGCAATCCTATTCTCCCCAGTTTCTCTACTGCAAATGTAAACTGCGACTCATGCATCATTAGAGTTGCAAGCTTGGAGTTAAACTGTCCCCGAGTGTGTGTTTATCTGCAAGCTGACTGTCGGAAGCTCACTGAGGTTGAACTCCAAGTTTCCTTTCCATTTACTCTGTCACTGTAGCAGAGATGCTTTTGATGCTTTTCCCTCCTCCAAAGTGGTAAGTGGGTTGGCTTGCTGTCAACAGGATGATCCCCCAGGGCACTGCTGGCAGTGGGTTGCTCTTGGAAAGCAAACCTCTCCATCCCTTTCCTTCTGAAATGGGGAGGTTTAATCCTGC
The DNA here is from genome assembly GCA_013389925.1 of Aegithalos caudatus. Lineage (NCBI taxonomy): Eukaryota > Metazoa > Chordata > Aves > Passeriformes > Aegithalidae > Aegithalos > Aegithalos caudatus. Next base: position 1,043,174 of record WEIU01019865.1, on the reverse strand, counting down.
ATCAGGGAACGTAAGCCTTCCACACAGTTATGGCTCTGTGCATGGCTGTGTCCTGCTGCCACAGGGCACACACCCTCCTCAGGGTACAGGTGGAATTCTGCAGGGACCTCTGCCTGCTGCCACAGCCCATCCCCTGGTCTGGATTTGGCTTCCTGGGGAGCTGATGGGGAACCTGCTGATGGAGGCTCAAGCCTTGCAGCAAGGGGCCTCTGCCTGCACCTCCCAGCCCCTCAGGCTTGTCATATATGAGTTGGTTTTATAAATGGGGAAAGGAGGGACCTCATGTTTGTTTTGGGTCTTTACGTGCATCTCATTCCCTCTGGAAGCCCCCTGGGATCAAGCAAGAGGAGTTGTTTTATGGTTGGTTTTTGCTTGTGAATCCCTGAGCTAATTAAGTCATTCAGTCAATCCCTCTGGCAGCAGCGGGAGCAGCACAGCTCAGGGATAAATGCTTTGTGCCAACTGGGGAAAAAACCCCCAAACAAAGAAAAAAAACCCACCCCAAAAATTCCCCCCCCCAAAAAAAAAAAAAAACCCCACAAACCTACCAAACCAAAAAATCCAAACAAATAATTTCAGCAGTGTCTCTGAGCCCATCTCTAGTGTTTTGGCTACATGCCTCAGAGACTAGATTTTCTCTGCCCAGGATGTGCCCCTATCAGCCTCCCACCATGTCCCAGGACACCCCTGGCACCTGCCAGCAGGAGCAGCAGCATGTCCCAGGCAATGCAGCCACAGCACTTAACTCTGGGGATGTGCCAGGCCCCTGGGACTGTGCTGGAGCCTCCTGACCTCCAGTGCAGCTCCCTGTGCTCTCATTGCTCCTGTGAGAAGTGTTGGGCCAGCATCTCCCACACCCGGGGTACGTGCCCATGGGATGTGCATACAGGAGAGAATTCCTGAATGCCAATTCCTGCCTCTGTGGTGATCCTTCAAGAACCGACAAGCTGGCTGGACTGGCTGTTATGATTCTCCTGGCCATGCAGTGGATTGGCTGGTGGGGGTGCTGGGGGAGAGCTTGATCAACCATCCTCAAGGAGCACTGTGCCTTCTTGGCCTGTACCTAAGGCATCATGCTGCTGTCTGCAGCCATGGGAAATAAATAGCTGCAGGAACCTTCAGCCCTAGAAATCTGCTTCCATCCCTCCCTGGAATCCAGCCCCTTGTCCCCTCCTTGGTGTTAGCAGGGAGCAAGCTACTCCATGCAATGAAGTGGGAGGAGTGAGACAGAGGTTTAGCCCGTGAGCTGCTGCTGGACAGCAAAGCCACAGCCAGTAGGTGCCCACAGGTGGGCACCTGGCATGGACAGAGTGGCAGAAGGGGCTTTGGGCATTGTCACACTTGCCCAGGTGGCCTGGAGACAGGGTGCTGGCTGTCACCTCCCAGAGGGTGTTACTTTGCTGATGCACCCTGCTCTGTAACTTCTCCCTGCATTCTTAGCAGAGGAAACGACCATTGACAGGCAGTTTCCTCCCAGCCAGTTTCTAAATAGCAGAGTGGCTGTCACCATTGTCCACGAGAAGCCACCACCGCCTCTCTGGGAGATGATCCAAGCACAGCGGATTCCCATGGAGCTGGCACAGTGTGTGGCAGCTGCCCTCCTCTTCCTCCTCCTCGTGGGTGAGTGCTCTGTCCAGTGGCTGGAGCTTTCTGGGAAGTGTTGTGGGGATAGCAGGGCATGGGGGGCTCAGCCAGTGCTGCTCTGGCTCAGTCACCACGGGAAGAGGTGCCATCAGCATGTGCTCCTTTTGCACTGTGTTTTCACTCCAAAATGAGAGCCCAGACCCTAAGAGGGTTTTGGTGAGGGGACATACACATCCCTGTTGAGTGGCTGATTGCTGTGTGGGAGGGCATTTCCTCTCTCCCTCTTCCACGGGGAGGGAATTTCTGAAGGTTTCCTAGGCAGTAGTGTCACCAGGTCTCTTCCCTGGCCAACACGGTTGTGTTTTTTTTACTTAGGACCCATATCCTATGGACATTCTGCTTGGTGTGCATGCTGAGCACCAGAGGGAGCAAGTGTCACTGCTGGGAGCTATATGGAAGGGGTCTGTGGGTGGCAATGCCTAGACCCTCTGCAAGCAGAAATGGGGGGAGTTCTTGATGCTTCCTGGTGCTCCCTGCCTTCAGGGGAGCTCTTGCTGACTCCTTCTCCTGTGCTCTCCTTCGTTTCTGCCTATGGAGCATCTCTGCAGTGGCCAGCCTGCTGCTGACCCCCACTGTCCCGTGTCCCTCAGCTTGTGCATTGCATCTCCTCCTCTGGCAGTCATCAGCTCTGCACCCCTGCTCCCCGTCCCCCACACTTTGTGCAGGACCTGGGAGCTTGGCCCTCTTAGTTTTAACACACCACACAGCTTCCTCCAGTGATCTCAGCCCGGTCGCTGCTTCCTCTGCGTGGCTGCCTGAGAGAGGCTCTTCAGGCACGAACGGGCTCAGCAGCCCTGTGGCCGTGATGCTCTGCTCTGTGGTGTGGCAGGAAACAAGAAAGCTCAGTGTGGGTCTGATTTTCTGAGCCTGTAAGGTTTTCAACCTGTCAGTCTGCTGATTTTCCTTCCCTTGGGAAAAATCCTTCTCTCAAGGATGATTCCTGCAAACGGCCATTTTGTTTTCATAATATTTCTGGGCTCTCATGGCTATTCCTCTTACGGTGTTGTTTTTATGGTTGGTTTTTGCTTATGAATCCCTGAGCTAATTAAGTCATTTAGTCAATCCCCTCAATGAAGAGAAGTGTTCTCTTTACTGACAGATTATACGGTTCTTCAGCGCAGCACGTTATAAAAGGGCCGCACAAAACTGTAAATAAAGCCTTCTATCGTTTCTTCCACCCAAAGTCAAGCTCTTCATTCTTGTGTCCAACGATGATAGTTCAGGGCTCTGTTGTTAGTTGTAGGATCTCAGGATTTGTTCTTGTGCCGACAGGTCCGAGCAGCGCCCAGCGGGTGGTGACGGTGCAGGAGGGACCCCTGTACCGCACGGAGGGCTCCCACGTCACCCTGTGGTGCAAGGTGAGCGGCTACCAGGGCCCTGCGGAGCAGAACTTCCAGTGGTCCATCTACCTGCCCTCGGCCCCCGAGCGGGAGGTGCAGATCGTCAGCACCGTGGACCCCTCGTTCCCCTACGCCATCTACACCCAGCGCGTGCGCGGCCGCGGCATCTTCGTGGAGCGGCTGCGGGGGGACGCCGTCCTGCTGCACATCACCGAGCTGCAGGAGCGCGACGCCGGCCAGTACGAGTGCCACACGCCCAACACCGACGAGAGGTACTTCGGCAGCTACAGCGCCAAGATGAACCTCTCAGGTGGGTGCTGGATGAGAGCCATGCTCCTTGTGGTGCCCTGGGAAGGCTGAACTTGGGACAGAGGGTGCGCAGAGCTGGGGAATGAAGTAGGGATTTATTGAAAGGCCTCCAGGATACACCTTGGGCAGGACAGGGCCTGACCAGGGCAACACCCAAGGTAGACAAAGAATGGCCACAAAATGGCTACCCAGTCACGGGGTCTTATATTTTTATAAGTTTTGGTCCATTTGCTTATTGGGGTTTAATTGTCCAATTACAGCTTCAGGTTGTGAGGTCCCATCCTTCTTGTTCCTCCCTTCAGTCCACTGTTGTCTGTGCTTTTGGGCTGTAGGTTGTCCTTGGTCTTCAGCAGGAAAAGGACTTGTTTTGTCTCCCTGCTCTGTGAAGAGAGCTCACTAGCACTTAATATGAGGCTCAGAACTACATCCCTAGGCAGCACAGAATCTGAAAAACATGAATGCTAAAACTTAAGGCATCACATGTGGGGCAGATCTCTACTGTCCCCACCTTTTCATTGGAGAGAAGTGCTCATCTGTCAGAGGGACAGCTGGGGAAAGGGATGATTAGTGGGACTAAGGTTGGTATGTGTAGATATCCCCTTGCACGTTCTCTGGTTATTGCCTCTCAGCCAGAGCAAGAGGAGAGACAGGAAGCCTCTCCATGCTCTCCCATGGCATGGCTCCAGCTCCTGACACAGACACAGCCCATCACAGCTGACCACTTAGGAAGGCAGGAGTTTCCAGTTTCTGTGCATTAACTGTTGTCTTCTCAGATCAGGGTGTGGAAATTGTCCCAAGTGGGATACCCACAGATGGAGGGAGGTAGCAGCTCTTGCAGACCACTGGGGAGAGAAGGAAATGGGGTAGAGAAACAGAGGGAAAGGCCTTACTGTGAGCCCACCATGTCTGCATGGTGGTATGGTACTGCCACTAGGTGTTCAGCCCTGTTTTCTCCTTTATCTTGCTGTTGCACCAGTCCACATTTGGGATAGTGAAGGGATGGATTCTAATCTCTTTGGGGTTGCTTAATTAATACTGACTGTAGTTTGACTGAAGAGGACACTGCAAAGAGATTCACTGTTTTCTTGTTTGCTGCGGTTTTAGTCACTTCACACCTCAACATAAGCTGATGGAAGTCAGACAGCTACAAAAGATTTCTCTCCTATGCTGTCCGATCCCTTAGGCCCTGGTTGCAGTTTCTTGGGAGTTGTCCTCTGCAGGGACAGGAGCTGGACTCAGTGATTCTTGTGGGTCCCTTTCAGCTCAGGATATTCTGTGATTCTGTGTTTCTCCCCAGTGATTCCAAACACACTCTTGGCTTCCATGGCACCCCAGGCCCTCACTCTCATGGAAGGGGATGCAGTGGAGCTGACCTGTGAGGTGTCCAAGTCCACTGCCCAGCACACCCATCTCTCAGTTGGCTGGTACCTTCTTCAGGGAGCAGGAAAGCACCACCCCGAGGAGATCCTCACCCTCTCCAAGGACTTCATCCTGAAGCCAGGGCCCTCTTACGAGCAGAGGTTTCTGGAGGGGGATGTGCAGCTGAACAAGGTTGGGAACACCACGTACAAGCTCATCATCAGGGCACTGAAGCCATCTGACCAGGGGCAGCTGTACTGTGAGGGAGCTGAGTGGATTGAGGATCCTGACCAGACATGGAAGGACATCTCCCGCAAGCAGACGGAGAGGACTTCTCTGGTGGTTGTGAGTCAGGGTAAGGCCTTTGCAAACTGTGTTGGCTCCACCTCCCCTGTGCATTCAATGCTCTACAGCAGCAGATTTCAGTGCCCCTGCCTCTGCCACAGCCCAGGGGTGCACTGGTGGGTCTGGCTGGACACTGAGGGGTGCTCAGGGCCATGGCAGCCCCTGGTTCAGGAGCTGTTGGTGCTTTGGCTGCTCATGCAGCCAAATTTCTGATGCCAGCAGCAAGCGCACAGCCTCACGAGGTGTTGCAGAGGACACAGCATGTGCCCAGAGCAGCCTGGATCCTTGGCAGTGCTGAACTCCAGTGTGTAGAAAACGGGGTTGGTGCATTGCCTGCAGGCTCTTGTGGCCTTAAAAAAGTGCTACCCTGTCAGCTGCTTGTCACTGTGCCTCAGCCACAGGCACTGAGGGACACGGGGATGGCACGGAGGGACACAGGGATGGCCCGTGTGGGCTTCACAGCTCTTGTTGGGCTGCACAGCTCTTGTCTGTCCCTGCTGCCACCAGCCCACCTGTTTCCAGAGCAACTGGTGCTGCTGTTTATTAGGCCATTCCTCTGAGCACCCTGTCTGCCATCCCTCCTGCCACAAGCCTTTGCTGGCTGTGGTCCCTCACCCTGCTCTTCCCCCAGATGCGTGTGAGTAGCTGTGCCCAGGGGAAGAGAGAATCTCTCACCAGTAGGCTTTAGCTCAAAGCAGCCACGGCAAAGGATGTGGCTTCTTGGTGTCCTTAAACACTGTGCAGTAAAATTGGAGTAAATCTCCCGCTGAAACCCTGTCTGTGCAGATGGTATATCCTGTCCCCACTTCTCAGGGTGGGTGGAGGAGACCACAGACCAGAGCTCAGGCAGTGAGGGGAACTGATCACCACCTTGTCAGAGGTGAGTCAGAGGAGGAAACCAGAATTCAGCACTTCACTTGTCTCTCAGGGGAGAAAGGTATCCGGAGGAGGCGGGGAGGACGATGTGGTTGGTCCTGTCAGTCTGTTTCCTGAAACCTGTCTGACTGGCAAAGCTTTATTCCCCTTATTGTGCACTGTTTGCAGCAAAGCCTTTCCAAGCCTGCTGCTTCCTGGGGAGCAATTGCAGTCAATGCACTTCCATGCATCCCCTTGTTGAAGAGGGCTTGTCATGACTGGTAGAGTGTGGATACAGGCATCAATACCCTGGGATCGTTTTCAAATAGAGAAACTTTTTCAGAATTTGGTATTTGCCCTGTGGTAACTGTTAAAGGTAGAAGGGAGGTGATGGTGGTGAGAGGACATTATGGTGTCAGTATTGGTGCTCCTGGTATTGCCATGGTTGGACAGCAGTGGGTGTGCAAGCCCTCCATCAAACCTGCAGGGCTGGTTTCTTTCCTCTTCCAGCACCCAGTGGGGACACCCAGGCTGCAGGGCTGAGCCCATCACTCCCAGAGCCATTGACCACTCTGACCATGGCTGACTGCTCCATTGGTTTCTATAAACTCTGCAGCAAATATTTAGGAATGCCAAACATATCTGCAGCAGCTGGGATTTCTGTTCACACACTGTTTATGAACCAGTGTTTAAATTCACAGGGTACTCTGCTTCCAATAAATTATTTGAGCCCTTCCAGTTGTGGTCTGGGAGCTGCTCTGTTTTGCTTCCAAACTATAGCACGTAGCCTTTCCCTTGTTTTGAGACTCAGGGGGGGCACCACAGTGAGCCAGAGAATTGGGGCTCAGTCCTTCCTCCAGTTTTTGGCCATGCCAGTGCTTTGTGGGGTCATGGCACAGGGTTTTGGGGTACCCAATGGGTCTCTTCTTGCAGCTACTGTCCAGCCATGCTGATGCCAGGAACCAGGGGTGCTGAATGCCCAGCAAGGAAGGTGAATGCCATCATAGGGCACAGAGATGGGGTCCTTACCTCAGACACAGCTGACTGACTGCCCAAGAGGGTCTGCCAAGGGGAAGATGACTTTAGCTTCCCCCTGTCACTGCCTTCTCTGCTCAGCATCTACTGTTAATTGGTATGGAGGGCAGGATCCATCTCCTCTTGCTTCCTTCCTACCTCCCCGTGCTGTGACAAGTCTTGACATTCCTGCTTTCTGTAGGAACTTAACCCAAATCCTCTCCAGCTTGCAGAGCATCTCTTGCCCACAACCCACAGCAGCCACTGGGGGCTTCAGCATGCAGGAACAGTAGATTCCAACAAGCCACTTGGAATGCCAGCCCTTCATGCACCTTTTTCTGCCACCAGCAGCAGAGTTAAAATCATCTCTGTGATAAAACCCCTTTGTATCCCTTTTTGGCTTCCAGGAGAGGTGTCCCATGAGGTAAAACAGCTCCAGGAGGTGAGACAGAGCAGCACCTGCAAAAAGTGACGTCTCTGACTTAGGGCAGCCCTCAGTTCAGATGCCTGAGCTGAGCAGGGGTGGCTGTGGCCAAAGGCAAAGCAATGAATGTTCTGCTCTGCTGGGTTTATCTGCTCTTAAGGGGGGAGCTCAGCTCCCCAGGGCTCTGGCACTTCCTCCACCTGCAGCTGCTGCTTAGTGCCCAGAGTTGGCAACCCTCTCCCCAGGGTCAAAGCTTTCCATCCTGATCCCTTCTCTTATGGAAAGAAAACATTTTAACAGAGAATTCGCTCCTGTTTCCCTCTGCAAGGCCACTGGTGCTGCCAGGCAGGAGGGAAGCGTGGGCAGGGCTGCCCAACACCCTCCTTGTTTTTGATTTCCCACAGGCAGAGAGCTCTCCGTGGACTTGGCTGCTGCTGAACCCTCCCTTTCTGAAGGGGACACCTTGCAACTAAATTGTGTGGTGGGAGCCCCAAAGAGCAGCAGCAGGCACTTCCAAGTGACCTGGCTCCTCAATGAGCTGGAAGTGGCCAGGGTTGACTCCCATGGGGTACTGACTTGGGAGGAAGAATACGAGGAGAGAGCCAAGCTGGGGCAGCTCCGAGCATTCAAGCCGAGCAACGCAGTTTATGTCCTCACCATCTATGAGGTGGGGCTGAAGGACAAGGGCACATACCAGTGCTCTGTGTCGGAAATGAAGACTCCTGGAGACTTTCACAGCATCCAGACCGATGTCTCATCAGGCATACAAGTCAACGTGAAGCCAATAGGTTAGTAAATCCTAACAGCTGCTCTTCTGGGTAAAGCCTGCAGGATCCTTGACTGGGGAATGTTTTAGGTCTGGCCTCATCTTGACAGGGGCAGCAAGAGTGCAAATATGCCATGGTTTTTGATAGATAATGGGAAAAGCACTTGCTTTAGCAAATATTAGCATGATAGACACAGTAGCTGTCAACAAAGTGTAAACTTTAAGTCCAGTCTCTTTGCAGTAAGTTTTGGGTCAAAAAGGTAGAATTCTGAGCAGTCTGGCTCCTCCTGTGTCTTTGGTACTGAAAACTCTGAGCAACATCTGCTGCTACTCCTGAAAATCACAGGAAAACCCAGCAGAACAGGCACGTCTGAGGAGGGGGATCATTGTCATTTCCGTCAGGCTACTCTCCCTGTTTTGGACGGATGATTTGTGAGAAACCACTCTAAGAAAAGTGTGTGGGAGGCTCTCCATTTCCTTGTCATAGCTAGATGATGGTTGTTCTGATGCAACAGCAGCTGTCTGCTGGGACTAGGTTTTTTAACTAATTCATTATGTAAAGAAACAAAAAACCCCCCAACAAAACAACGAACAAACAAAAAGCCCCAAACCGAAAACAACAACAACAAAAAAAAACCACAACCACAAAGGCTTCTGCGAATTTATAGGAAAAGCCTTGTCGAACATTTCAGGCAATCCCCCAACTCCTTTCCTTTTCCAACATCAAGATTTACCTAGTCCTTCCATTTAATGCTAGGGTACCTCTGGCTTTCCCTAAGGAGCGCAGCATCCCAAGGCGGTAACTGTTGTTTGCAGAGATCCACATGCGGCTGTCCGTGTCCACCAGCACTCCCCGGGTTCGGGTGGGAGAGGCCCTGATCCTGCGGTGTGAGGTGCAGGGAGCCACCGGGCCCGTGTCCCTGCGGTGGTGGCACCTGTCACCGCAGCAGCACCGCAGGGCGCTGGTGGCTGCCATGGAGCGGGACGGCTCCCGGAGCCTGGGCAGCGCCTACCAGGATGGGGGCCGGCGGGGGAGCCTGCGGCTGGAGAAGGAGAGCTCTGGCACCTTCACCCTGGTGATCCCCAGCACCCTGGGCGAGGAGGATGGTGGGCAGTACGGCTGTGAGGCTACACAGTGGGCCCGAGGCAGGAACTGGACTGCGAAGGGGGAGGTGGCAGTGACGGTCAGCTCCATGGGTGAGTTCAGCCATTCCTGTTTCTGGGATGGAGGCAGTGCCGGAGGAGAGGGTGGATACATCTCAGTAGGACACAGGCCTGCTGTGCTCTGAGCTCTGCTGCTGACCTAGGGCTGATCACTTGGCCCTGCAGTGCTTCTGTTTCCCCATTTCTACCAGTTTGCTAGAGTCCTCCATCGAGTGTTTTGGGAGACACCAGTGGGGGATAACAGCTAAAATGCTCGGAGACCTGAAGGGCAGGGTTTTTCTCAGCAGGCCTGTCTCTTAAGCTGGAATACAAAATATCTACTCTAGCAGCATAATTACTTGCAGCAATTAAGTTCAACAGGGCTACTTCCTGAGTTGTCTGGTGGTATTTGTCAGAGATACACCCCTGGTGCTGGCCTCTCATGGCTTTTCCTGCCCTCTTCTCTGAGTGTGGAGCTGCTAACCTCCACAGTGTGTGGTGACTGTGTCCTTCCTTTTTGGGTACCTCTATGGAGAAGCAGCTTTTGGCTGTGATTTAAGGTGGTTTTCCTTTCTTCATGCTGGGCTGGGTGCCTGAGACCACCAGTCAGGCCACTGGAATTGTTAAACTTTTGTGGAGGAAAGCAGCAAACAGGACAGCAGCATCAGCAGAAGATCCCTCTGGTGTGGGACTGGGGACCCTGGAAAAGAGGGCACTCAGAGTTTTTTGGGAGATTGGGGCTGGGAAAGTGGGAGGTAGGAGAGGGCTGGGGAAGGACTCCTGTCCCCGTGCCAAGGGCTCTTTCCTCCCGAGCAGGTCTCAGTCTGCACGCCACGCTGAGAAGCCGGATCCCCACCGTCAGCTACGGGCAGAGTTTTGATCTCTTCTGCCAAGTGAACGCCAGCTACCCCCTGGAGAAGGTGCCAGCGTCTGTGAGGTGGCTTTTCCAGCCCAGCCTGTCCATGGGTCCCCTACAAGAGCTAGTTCAGGTCCTTCCCAGTGGCACTGTGGTCTGGGGAACAGCACAGCCACGCTTCCAGGGGAAAGCTCAGCTGGAGAAGGCTGACACCTCCTTCAGGCTGCACATGAACAGTGCCTTGCCTGCCAATGAGGGGACATACCAGTGTGAGGTGGAGGTCTGGAGGAGGAACATCCTGCCCCTGGGGCAGCCAGCAGCCAGCACCACCTCCAATGCTGTGGCGATAAAAGTGGTACTGCCAGGTAAGCAGAGCCTTCAGCAGAGGTCTTTCCTGCAACTTTAAATCCATCAAATGTCACATGGGGCACCAGAACCACTGATGTCTGGGGTGTCTCCAGCAGGGTCACCTCCCAGGGCTGCAGGAGATGGTGCTGCCTGTTTTGGTGCTGGCAAGTGGCAGTGTCTATTTGTCTGCAGATTACACCAAGCATACAGGGATCAGCCTTGCCATTAGGATTTTAAGGCTGGCTTCTGGAAAGAAGCAGTGCCCCCCAAGAAGTCCAGCTGAATGTTTGGGGTGCAAGGAACACCCTATGGTGTGGGCTTCTGGGAGGGAGTGGAGAGAGACCAGCCCCTGAAGTTGGTGCTGGGTATTGTCTGTGTTCCCTGACCAGAATATTCAAGGTATGCTGAGAAAGCACCAGGCCTCTCTGCCGGGCTGAGTGCCAGCACTGAGCCTCAGGGTGCCAGGGACTCTGTGGGAAGGTATCTCCTGCTGGGCACAGCTGCAGCCAGGGCCCTGCCCAGGGTTCCCTTTTATGGCCACCCCTGCAGGCAGGGTCTGTGCTGCCATCCCTGCTGCCAGCATCCCACTGGGAGCCTGCCTCATCCTCTTATGGAAGAGAGATGTAGCAAACAGACCCCAGCCACCCTGCTCAGAGCTGGGGCTGCTGCAGGAACTGCAGGGTTCCTCCTGGCCAAGGCCTCTCAGCCTCTGGAGGCTGCTGTGACAATATGGGCTGGTTTATTTTTTTGCCCTCGTGTCTGTTCTGCCAGCAAGGGAGAGTTCTTGCTCTTTTTCTTTCGTGCATTAAGTGCTCCTTACTCTAAAATCCTTGGATTTTCGGAATCACAACCCAGTGAACTGAAATTATGCATTTTTCATGTTTTTTAGCTGATGGGTTTGCTGTGGCTTAAGCTAATACATTTCCTTCCCTGTCTGGGCTCTTTTCTCTGGTGCTCTCTCCTGTTCCACTGTTACTCATTCCTCACCCCTGTGGAGCTGACTGCTGGGATGCTCTGTTGAGCACTGGAGCTGGGGCAGGGTGGCACTGGTGGCACTAATCAGCATCTCTGAGCACACATCTCCAGGGTAAATGGCATTAAGATGAGCAGGTGTAACTGCAGAGCTTCTACACAGAGGAGATGGTAGCAGCATGAGACTGCAACATTTGGCTCCAAATGCATTGCAGCTGTTCCTGGAGACTGACACTGCAAAGATGGTGGGAACTGGGAGAGGGTGATGCACAGTGGGAGGTTCCTGCTGCCTCTAGTGCCACCTGTCTTGGAAAGGCAGCAGGAACCAGTGAAGGATATTTGGGAAGGTGGGGAAGTCTGGGGAGGAAGCTGGCTCAGGCAGCAACAGGGTTGAGGCGAAGCTGCAGAAAATGAAGCTGCAAATCATGAAAATTGCCAGCCTGCTTCTCCTCATGTAAAACCTTATAGCTGGATCCTGCAGAGATACTGGAGTTCTTGACTTTTTGCTTCAGCACTTTGTTCACTGCCTGATGCCAGTCAGAGCTTTAGGAGTTTACATGTTGCTCTGGCCTACATCTTCAGATGGGAGGGACATCCATGAAAGATTGTAACAGGAGGGGAAGGAGGATAGATCTTTTCCATTTCCAGTATCTTAGGTGGGATCTCATAATTAGTGCTCCGTGAGCCTCTCAGTGCAGCTTCTTCCCCCACTCTGGAGTGAGCTGCAGGGGCTTTTTCACCTCGTGTCCCTGAGGCCAGCAGCCCACACAGGCTGTGCCCTTCTGCCTGCTCCACTGCTCCTGGGCCAGGCAGAAAGCCAGGCATCAGCAGGGAAGGCTCACAGGGAGAAGGGCAGTGAGATGCTCGGCTTGGTTAATTAAATTGAAAATTAAAGGGAAACCAGCACCACAGCTTTATGTGAGAAAGGAAGAGGCAGGCAGCTGCTCTGCCCTTTTGGTAATTGATCTTTGGCAGTAGAGAGACGGGAGACCTGGAGCTAAAACAAAGGGGCTTTGCAGCAAGTGCTCTGCTTCCTCTCGAGGTGATCTCCGAGAGTGTAACAGCAATTTTCCTCATCAAAAATCAAGCACTCAAGGCAGTGGTTCCTGTGCCTCCTCTCTGAGCTCTAGTAGCTTTTCCTTCTCTGGAGCATTTTCTGCCCCAGTGGATGTCACACTCAAGCAAGACCCTTCCTGCCCACTTTTCCCCTGGCTGAGTGGTATCCTTGGTACTGAGCAGATGAAGTTAAGAATTAAGTGTCTTATTTTTTCCAGCATGATCAGTTCACCTGTCACAGAAACACAGGATGGTGGAGATGGGCAGGGACCTCTGGTCCAACTCCCTGTGCAAGCAGGGCCACCTGGAGCAGGCTGCTCAGAGCCATCTCCAGATGGCTTTTGAGTATCTCCAGTGTTCCCCTCTGGAGATTTGTGCTTCCGCAGAGCTGGCTCTGGGATGGGTATGCTTTTAAGTACTGAAGTTTAAGACATCAGCTTGCACCTAGTTCCTAGGTGCTTGAATTTTGAGAAGAAATGCTTGAAGGAAAGGGAAATGTGCAGGCTTTCTCCTGCAGTACCCCTTTTCCCCCTCAGCCCCTGTGGGAGAAGCTGCAGCTCCCTCCTGTCCCAAAGCCCTCTCCACAACCTACTGCCAACACATCCCTTGGGAGAGGGCTGTGAAGGAGAGTGCCCTGCTGAGCCTGTGGTCAAGGGCAAGGGTCTGAGACATTCTGAGGGACCATCCCAGTGAGTCCTCTGCTGCCTGTCCCCAAACCAGCACCCAGGGGCCGAGCCTTAAGGGAGATCAGTTGTCCCCACCCTCTTTGGCAGAGGGTGTCCTGCTGCTCAGCTCATATGCAAGGAAAAGTGCTAAGAATGGAAACTCAGTCTACAGTCCCTTAAAACTCTGATGTTTAAATTACTCCTGCTGAGTATCCACCCTTGGGTAGGGAGAAATTACTGAGCAGGAGTTTGTATTCCTTCCCCTGACTGCTGACTCTATCTGACAGAGGTGGAGTCCCAGCATGGAGGGGAGGGTGGAGAGGAAATGCAGGTAGTTGGAGGACATTTAAAGATATGGATTTTCAGCCTTTTCCCTTCTGGAGGAGAGGTTCCAGCAACAGGTTCCCTCAAAGCAGGAGCAGCACAGACACCAGGATCAGCTGAGGGCAGAGCTGCAGGCAGCACCATCCCTCTGCTCTGCTCAAACTGCACTGCACTGAGTAATCACTGGGTGTGATCACAGAGGGTGTGCAGGACTCTTCCATGTGGTTTTGGATTAAAAACCACAGCAAACACCTGAGATGGCAACTGTTAGTGAAACCCACAGAGGCTCTGTAGTCTCTCTGGGATAAAAGACATTTGTTCACAGTCTCCAAAGCTTGGGCTGGTTTTGTCACATATGTGAGAACCTGCTGATGGAAGCAGTGATAGACACATTTGCTTCACACAGAGGCTTTGCCTCCAAGCTCCAACACAATGGCTGCCTCCATCCCTCACTCCTGCTCTGTGCTCTCCAAGGCGTCCCCTCTGCTACTCTCCTGCCCAGTAACACCCAGCTGTGATTCCCTGCTATTGTTCAAACAAGAGTGTGTGGATTTGCTCTTTCCCTCCTTCCTCCACCCTCTGCTCCAGCATCCCCTAATGAGTCTTTGTCCTCTGTGCACCCTCTTCCTTACTCCCCTTTCAGTGTGTTTCTCTCAGGACAGCTTTATTCCTCTCCTTGTCAGTATCCCTGTACTGGCAGCTGCATCTGGCATGATGATTCTGTTTCTACATTTTAGAAAGCAAGCTGCAGGTTGCTACGGAAGACAGCTCTGTGGAAACTGCCAGCAGTAACGCAGCCATTGAGTGCAGGATTGTGTTTGCCCAGAATAATTCACAGTTTGCTGTTACCTGGTACCTCCTGCCTCCTCTGGCAGATGCGAGGCCCCTGCAAATCATCAGGGCAAACTACAACAGCATACTGGAATATGGGCCTGAATTCAGCTCTCCTGCACAGAAGTCCCGGTTCCTGAGCCAGAGGACGTCCAGAAACACATTCCAGCTGCAGATTCTGTCTGCAAACCTGGGGGACCAGGGCAGGTACTATTGTGTGGTAGAGGAATGGCTCTGGCTGGTGGATGGCTGGTACAAGCTGGGAGAAGGAACATCGGGAAGGACCATGCTGAAGTTCAAACTCCCAGGTGAGCAGGTGTTATCCCTTCTGTAGGTGCTGCTGAAGAAGGTTGGATCAACTCATGACAGGCCCCTGCCAGGCCTCTCCTAAGCTGGCAGGGCTTAGGAAAAGCAGCAGCTCCTGTGTTGGATCTGAGGCTTAAGGATGCAGGAGTTGTCAGTGCCTCTCAAAGGGAAATAGGGAATTAGGAAGATTTACCACATCCTCCCAAACCAACTGAGCTGCTATTTTTGCTACTGGCAGATGTAGTTGAATGCTTCATAACAAAGTGAATTGTGGCCTTTTTCTTTTTCCCTCCAACACCTGGTGCACTTGGGTGGTTGTACAGTGCTGTGAATAGAGAAGCTGCCCTTACCTGGTGCTCCTGAGCAGCCTGAAGGAAAACACTTGCTTTTCCTTACCCTGCAGCACATTGCTGCTAAGAAACAAGACTGGAGGTTCAGCTGCTCTCACCTTAATCTCTGCATCTCTGGGGTGCATTGTGGGTCTCCCTGGCTCAGTTTTTCCCCCTCTCAGCCTCACTCCAGCTCTGAATAAAATGGATCAGAGAATTCCACCTTTCTAAATAGCTTTTGGTCCAAATGATGCCTTTATCACTTATTTGGAGGGGATAGGAAGCATTACTGCTCAGGGGGCAGAGATGATGAGGAAGGGGGGGGGACACAATGCCCCAGGGAGAATGGAGCAAGGAGTCCTGTGGGTGTCCAGCAGAGGCTCCTGCAGGAGGCCATTCCAACCCCTCACACTTTGCTCCAGAAGGTTCCTATCAGCCTGTGGGTGCAGGCAGCAGCATTTCTAAGCAGTACAACACTACAACCCCTCTTTCTGCTTGCACTCTCCCGCAGAGGCCGAGCCGCGGGTGGACAAAACCAACCACAGCATCTCCGCCAGGGAGGGCGAGGAGGTGACGCTGCCCTGCCGGCTGCAGGGTGCCCTCCTGCCCGGCACGACCCTCTCGGCCACCTGGTTCCAGGCGAGGAGCGACGGCCGGGACAGCGCCCTGGTGACCGTGCACGGCGATGGCACCGTGGAGCATCCCGGGCAGCTCCCGGCAGCCAGGCTCTTCCTCCGCCGCCCCTCCGCGGGTGACTTCGGGCTGACGCTGAGCAGCGTGCAGAGCGGAGATGCCGGGGTCTATTTCTGCCAGCTGCAGAGATGGCAGTGGCACAGCGAGGGGAAGGGATGGGATCTGCGAGCCTCGGCACGCTCGGGGTACACCCAGCTCACCACCACCCCGCCAGGTAACGCTGCTGGGTGCCGGGGGATGATCGCCCTGCGGGGCTTCTCTCCCCACAGCCATGCTGGAGCCACAACCTGAGTGTTTTGGGGGGAAAATTCTTGGTGTGGCTTCTCTAGCAAGTGTCTAGACTGGGGTCTCTAAAAACAGCCTCTGTTCACTTTGGGGTGAGTGGGGGTGCAAAGGTAGGACTGGATTCTGCATGTAGAAGTTGAAGTAAATGGAAGCAAAGGTCTCAGTCCAGGTGCACGCAGCGTTTTTAGGAAGGTAATGGGCAGGAGTTGTTGCTGCTTTGGGAAAATAGGAGGCTCAGATGACCCATGTGGAGGAAAAAATATACACTGTGAAATCAATCATGATGCACCCAGCTGAGAGGATCTTGCACTTTGTACTCGCCTTCAGCTCTGGAACTGCCATGCCTGGAGCCAGCCTGGGTGCCTACACAAGTTATGGCTTCTGCAGCAATTCCCAGTGCTGACCAGCATGGAAAGAGTGACCCTGAAGAGCCTTCCCCTATGCCTGCTACTCCCACAGCCAGGCACAGAGCCTGCTGTCATGATTTTGCACCTACAGCAGAGCTAATCTGGATTTAATTGCACAGAGAGGGACTGACAGCACTTCATCCCCTCTGCTGTTGTGTTACTGCTGGTGTCCATCACAGCTCTCTTTAGCATTCAAGATTTTTCCTTCTTCAGCTCCCTCTGTCTCTAGTTGCCCATTACAGGTGGGGTAACCATTGCTAAAATTGCTCTGTAACTGCTAGCAAATTCTCCTCCAATTTTTGAGTAAGGGCCTTTGCCAGGAGGTTTTTGTGGTTTTCACCAAAGGAAAAAGATTAGCTGGGTGGTTTTGCTTTCTCCCTCTCTCTCTCTCTCTTTTTTTT